>JALGBA010000970.1:490000-535000 GCA_023970755.1 Azemiops feae
CTCACACCAGCGGAAGAGGCCTGCTACAGATCCCATTTGTTAAGGAATTCCAGCAGGTGGTTCAAGAAGAGCCTTTTTTCTTGTGGCCCCATCCCTATGGAACTCTCTACCACTGCAGGTTAGATCTGCACCTACCCTCTGGCCTTCTGGAAGGGTATTAAAACTTGGTTTGGCTGGGTTGGCTTGTGTCCCCAAGGGGGACTGCTTCCCACCGGAGGTGGTTGACGTGGTAAAAAAAAACCCTCATCCTCATACTATCCTTCCCCTAGTCAAGGGGTAGGCAACCTTGGCTCTTTTATGACTCGTGGACTTCAACTCCCAGAATTCCTGAGCCAGCATGGCTCAGCTTGGAAACCTCTCCCTTTCCCCTCAGCACAGCTGCCTCAGGAATTCTAGGAGTTGAAATCCACGAGTCATAAAAGAGCCAAGGTTGCCTACCCCTGCCCTAGTCCTTATTTTTTTCTACACTTTTAAGATTTTAATCTGCAGAGTTTGAGTATTTTAATTATTTTTCGATTTGTCTTTTTTAGAATCTTTTATAAATGAATATCCCCACCCCACCCCATCCCACGGTCATCCCCCGCCAGATTGTGATACAAGTCTTTTCAGTCCTAGGAGAGATAGACGTGCAAGGATGCAGGGAAACAAAAAGGGTTGTTTATCGGAAGATTGAAGGGTTTGTCAAAAGATGGCGCTGTTTTTTTCAGGAGTACCGTCTGATTTTCAATTGCTCCTTGAGAAGGACTTGATAGGCCCATCAAGAGGTGTTTGAACACTTGAAGCATTTTCGCTCTAAGGAGCATCGGTTCCGGAGTGCTTGACTTTTTGTCTTGGTGATGGGGGAAATTGAGATTCTGCTTTTCAAACCGTACTCTGCCTTTTGCTTGGCCAACAATTTGAACGTTGTTTCAAATTATTGGCCAGGCAAATAATAATGTAATTTGTAATTTGAACTATTTCCTGCTTCTGTTGTAAAGACTTGACTCTCTGTAGCAGAGGTCCCCAACCTTTTGGGGAACCAGGGACCGGTTCCGTGGAGAGAGGTTTTTCCACGGACCGGAGGGGGCGTGGTTTTGTGTGCTGCCTACATCTCACAGATGGGGCTTTGCTCGTTTGTGCGGACCGGTTGCTGGCATGCCGTGGCCCGCTACCGGTCCACGGACTGGGGGTTGGGGACCCCTGCTCTATAGGGCAAATGTAATTTTCTCTTGGGGTCCTTGGTGCCGTCTGCACTTGGTTGTTTCCTTGCAGATGTTTCAGTACCAAATGAAATTACCTAGCCTTCATTACCCTAGCACTGATGATGTTACCTAGCTTGGTAATGAAACGTCTGCAAGAAAACAACCAAGCTCAGAGGGCACCAAGGGATCTCTACAATAGAGCCACAGTTCAATCCTGAGCTATAAACATTCTCTCCCAGTTTTCTCTGCAATACTGGCTCATAAACATTTTTTGTGGTATTTCTTCAAAGTGCGATTCAGAGCTTCCCATTGTTATCCTGGTTCAGAGAATCACAGCAGCGTTGTATGGAACTTCCATTCATTAGAGAGGGTTTCTTCAGAAATGTTTCTGTGGTGAAGCCGATATTCAAAATAAAAACTGAATGGACAATGAAAGGAACGGGCCTGCAGATATCTCTACTAATCCTGTGAGATCCAATCTGAGTCGGTCACCGGGGCCAAAGGTTTATTCTTCCATGCTTTTGGTGCTTTTCGTGCTGGAGCCCATCCTCAAGGAACTTGATTCATTTCTTCATTTCTCTGGCTGTTTTTGTCCCTGCTCGGCCAGCAAATGTAGTAGCTGTGAAATCAAATGCATGTCCTTGTTCCTTGTAGTGGGAGCCTACAAATCGGTTCAGGTCTCCTTGTCTAACCACTGGCTCGTACTCTCTCGCAATCGGGTGGTTAGCTTCTTCCCCGTCTGTCTGTCTACAAACCTTGTGTAGTGATCGTCTTTCCAGAAGCCAATCAACTAGTCAGGGCGTCTGTTGTGTTTGTCTTCTCGTTATTTGTATTCTCTGCTGAATGTGAACCTCTCACGGCAGAGAATGCCTTGCAGCCAGACATGAATGTCAAGCCGGCCTTTTACAGTCGCAACGCCACAACCTTGTCGCTGGCGTTTATTAATCCATGGTTTCTGGTCTGCAAAATTCCTCCATCGTGCTGATTCCAGGTTGCTAATATCATCACCACTGCGGTAACATTGCGTTGTTTTTTTTAATCCTTACCCTTCCTGTAATTCTGATTTGATTTTATGTTGAAAACGGCACTCAGAATATGTGTCATTTTAAACACAAATGTTCGTTTTTGTTTTTTTGGAGACAATGTTTTTGCTTCCATGGTATTATTTTGCCAATAACAGAAAGAAAATGGCTTTAGCAATTATTTTTCATACTTGGTTGCAAATGCCAGGTAAAGTGTTTATAATATGTGTCAACAACTCTCTTATAGATAAATATGTTACGGGTAAATAAACCACTTTCCATCTATCTCTTGATATATTTGAATAACCTTTCGCTGCACTCTGAAGGAACAGCTATAATTATCCCATGATACCAAAAAAAAAATAATAATAATTGCCATTCATGAGATATGCTAGAAACCTTTGCTTAGCACTGCCGGCTGGTGTTCAGGGAACTATGGCTTTAAAACCTCTAGAAGGCTTTGTTAGCTTAAACTACTGTAGCTGATATCTCAATTAAGACACAGTTGTTAACCTGAACTGTTAGGATTTGAGGAAGAAAAAGGGAAAAAGAGAAAGGGGGGAAAAAAAAACAATTTCACCATCTTCGGTCTCTTAAATCAGAGGTCCCCAACCTTTTGGGCACCAGGGACCGGTTCCACGGAGAAAGGTTTTTCCACGGACCTGAGAGTTCGTGATTTTGTGTGCTGCCTGTATCCCCACGGATGGGGCTTTGCTTGTTTGTGCGGACCGGTTGCTGGCATGCCGCGGCCCGGTACCGGTCCACGGCCCGGGGGTTGGGGACCCCTGTCTTAAATGATTGAACACGGGCTTGTTTGTTTGTGCATCTTATTTAATTTTTCACTTGGTTGCAGAATCTGCTGCAACTTTTCACATGTGGTGTACTTCAGTTTAGAACAGAGAAGCCTAGGGCTTCTAGTCCAACCCCCTGCTCGTGGCAGGAGACCTTATACTATCCCGGTCAAATGGTTGTCCAATTTTTTTTTTAAAAAAAAAAAACCTCTTGTCGAGCTTGGAAGAATTCTTACGCTGTTTCATCCATTATTGCTTCTTAGCCTGCCAACAGACTCAGGGGGAGGGGAGGGGGTGAATGGAATGCAGAGTTCAGATATTGAGCTGCGGGTCCGTGAGATTCAAGGTCTCTCGAAAGTTGTTTACTGAGAACGAAAGACATTCTCTCATAACAAGTGCCTAACGCCTAATTGGACAATGTGACCTGTGTGATTAAAGCAGGGCTCTTCAAACTTGGCCCTTTTAGGACTTGTGGACTTCAACTCCCAGAATTCCTCAGCCAGGCAGGGAATAGGTTTACTATAATAGGCTTTTAATATACTGATTTGGGCGCCAATTAACTAGAGCTGGTTTAGCGTCAAAGTTCTGACTGACAAACCCAACGAAGTCAGCACAGCTGAGACGAAATACTTGTTCAGCGAATTATGCCCCATTTTATGACCTTTCTTGCTACCTTTGTGAAGCGAATCACTGCAGTGATTAAGTTAGTAACACGATTGTTAAGTGAATCTGGTTCCCCCATTTGACTCTGCTTGCCAGAAGGTCACAAACGGGGATCACATGATCCCAGCGACACTGCAATCGTCATAAATATGAGTCAGTTGCCAAGCATCTGAATTTTGATCATGTGACCACAAGGCTGCTGCAACGGTCGTTAAATGCGAAAAACGGTCATAAGTCACTTCTTTCAGCGCTGTTGTAACTTTGAATAGTCACTAAATGAGTTGTTGTGAGTTTCTAGTTGTTTGAAGATGTTTAAAAGCTGAAACTGCTCAGAGTAGTTTTGGTATTCGTATTTTTTTTTTATGCTAGAAGATTCTACTCATCAAGTTAGAATTTTCTTGTGAGGTAACGTTGGCAAGTGTAATAATTTCTAACGGAGTAAAACGTGTCTTCTTCAGAAGTTATTATTACAGATTTCTAACTTCTTTAAAAACGTGACACCTTTTTCTCTTTTGAACGTAAGGAAATAGATTGCAAAAATTAATAACTTGAATGCCAAGATATAAACATTGAATTAGTATTCAGTGAAGTTTGAAAATGTGCCTTCAAGATTCGAGTAGTCTTAAATTAGACGCAGCCACCACTTAAGCCCTATTCATGAATATTTTGATCAGGAAATGTATGGCTCCAGCATACAAATACTTTAATTATGAGGATTACTAAAAACAGTACAGTGTTCCTTTTAGCTAAACAGCCACATTAAAATGTAATGCTGTATATGTCCTTAAGGGAATCAATGGCGTTGCATGCAGAAATCCATTGGCTAACTCTGAGCTCCAGTTTAGCAATTCTGCATTCAAAGGTGGAATGAAAGTTCGAAAGCAATGGAGGTTCTTCAGAAAGTTAATTTAGATATTTTTGTTTTACTTCCTTCTGTCAACGCTGCTAACGTCGGATGTTTTTGCTTTGGTAAGAGTTAGAGATGCAACCATTTTCTTCTTACATTTTACTTTTAGAGTTAGATGATGCTGGGGGGGGAGGAATGTGCATTAGATAGACATAATAATACTGGACTTAGTGTGTGAACCAATCCCATTTCCCATTGGAGGAAAATTCCACTTAGGGTTAGGGTTAGGTTACCATGAACTCGGAGAGTAAAATGGACATCGCCAACAAACTCGGATTGTTTTGGTATGGTTAGGAGGGTACTGACTTTTCCAATCTATGTTTCCTGGTAAAATACATGGGAAAATCCCATTGGAGGACAATTCCAGTTAGGGTTAGGGCTAGGTCACCATGAACTCGGAGAGCAAAATGGACATCGCCAACAAGCTATTAATGTGGACTAAGTTAAACCTCCCATTGATTGCCATTGAGCTTTATCTAATTCTAAGCATTAGTTGAGAAGATTCCTGTGCACAGGCTTTTAGCAAGAAACAATTGGTCCTTTACATGTGGACCTGCTCTGTCCCAACTAACCGATATGTAGGCCATAGACTCAAACCAGGGTGAACTGCCAAAGTGGATTTTATTTAATAAATATTGACAATTTATAGAGGAAGGAATACCAATCCACATCCTTTCAGCATGCCAGGAACCCCAAAAATGGCAATGGGGACAACCCCCTGAAACTGGTAGTTGTGCAGCACCCTTGTGTTATGCCAAGGTTCAAATTGTCTTGGGGCTTTTACTACCTTTTATACTCTTTAATGAGACAGGATATAAACCGTAACACCTGGAGATGGCATGGCAGCGCATCTTATCATTGACTTAAATCATAATTTCATACCTGCCAAGACTATTTTTAGGGAAGATGGAGTCTCTAGCTAGCCGATAGCATTCTGGGGATGGTGTGATAACGTACCTGGTCAATACCTTGGGAAGTGACCATTCGTTCAGGAGAACACTGCTCTTAGCTAGGTATTGTCCATTTCCCCTTGGCAGTTGTTAGAGGGGGGAACGCTGGTGTTATCCTCTTTATCTTAATGATTAGAAGTCAGAATACAGATAAGAAGCAGGCAAGAGAGATTAGCAAGAACAATGGTGCAATCTGCAAAGCTCTTCCAGATAACTCCTCTTTCCAGTGTGGAGAAGTCCACAAAGTGCCTCATTTGCCTAAATAACCCTTTTTGCACAGAGATGCCAAAGGGAAAAATGGGTTTAGACTGCTAGATCCTTGCAAATATTCTACGGTATCAATACAGCTCTCTGTTTCGGTGGGCTTCCAGAATACTCAATGGCCAAGCTGACTCTGAATAATGGGGGTAGATAGGTAGAATAGAATAACAGAGTTGGAAGAGACCTTGGAGGTCTTCTAGTCCAACCCCATTCTTAGGGGACCCTATGCCATTTCAGACAAATGTTTGTCCAATCTCTCCTTAAAATCTTCCAGTGTTGGAGCATTCACAAATTCTAGAGGCAGGTTGTTCCACTGATTAATTGTTCTAGCTGTCAGGAAATTTCTTCTTAGTTCTAGATTGCTTCTCTCCTTGATTAGTTTCCATCTATTGCTTCTTGTCCTGTCTTCAGATACTCTGAGAATAGCTTGGCTCCCTCTTCTTTGTGGCAACCCCTGAGATATTGGAAGACTGCTATCATGTCCCCCCTAGTCCTTCTTTTCCTAAAACTAGACATACCCAATTCCAGCAACCGTTCTTTACATGTTTTAGCCTCCAGTCCCCTAATCATCTTTGTTGCTCTTCTCTGCACTCTTTCTAGAGTCTCGACATCTTTTTTACATCGTGGTGACCAAAACTGGATGCCGTATTCCACGTGTGGCCTTACCAAGGCATTGTAAAGCGGTATTAACACTTCACGTGATCTTGATTCTATCCCTCTGTCAATGCAGCCTAGCGCTGTGTTGGCTTTTTTGGCAGCTGCAGCACACGGCTGGTTCCTATTTAAGTGATTGTCCACTAGGACTCCGAGATCCCTCTCACAGTTGCTACTGTGTCAAAATGTAGAGATCAAAATGTAGACATCAGAAGGTTACCCACTTTGGTTCATCTAGTGCTGGGGAAGACTCTTGAGAGTCCCTTGGACTGCAAGGAGATCAAACCAGTCAATCCTAAAGGAGATCAAGCCAGAATTTTCTTTGGAAGGACAAATATTGAAGCTGAAGCTCAAATATTTTGGCCACCTAATGAGAAGACAGGAAGAACTCCTTGGAGAAGACCCTGATGTTGGGAAAGATGGAAGGCAAAAGGAGAAGGGGACGGCAGAGGAGGAGATGGTTAGATAGGGTCATGGACGCAATGAACATGAATTTGGGCAAGCTCCAGGAGACAGTGGAGGACAGGAGGGCCTGGTGTGCTGTGGTCCATGGAGTCGCGAAGAGTCTGACATGATTTAAGGACTGAACAACAACAGCAAAAAAACAAATGCTCATCATCAAAATGTAATTTTATACAAAACCTCTGTTCTTTGTTTCACTGACACTTGGTCAGTTCCTCAAGGAGGCACCTCCTGAGGGCTTTTAGGAAGGACTTCTGCTGCTTGAGATTTTGTGTATCTTTTCTTGAACCCGTTCCTAACCAGAAGGGCTGTCAATTCCACGGCGACAACAATTTTGTCCATAAGGCTCAAAGAAGGGCTGGGAACAACGATCGTTCTGAAAAGATTACCATGTAGCCCCACAGGAAAAGTGTTTGTATTTCTGAATGCCCTTTCAGGGACTTCAATCTTACAGAATATTTGTTAGCAGTATTTAGTTTAATAGGACCGGGCTTGTAAATAATCTTTTTAGAAGCCCAAGGCTTCATGGCGTGACAGCTTATACCCACAAAAAGGAGTTGCGTGTAAATAAGGAACATAGCAAAGGAAGCTCCATTACGTCCACACTTTTAGCACAATCTGTTCTGTTACTACAAAGCACCTTTCTTGTTGGTGAAATAACCTCTTGAGTAATGCCCTGTGAGAAAATGGCCATCTGCTGATGTATCACTCACTTATCCCAGCGTCTTTTGTTTGCTGTATTTTAAACTCTGGTTCCGTTGTTATCTTATACAATGACCTCTCTTTTTAAACTTTATTTCCAGTAACCACATTTTATGGGTGGAAGGGTTATTTCCTATGATACTGTTTTCCCGATAGAAAAGATCCAAGAAGCCATGAATAGCGCTTCTCTTAACAACTCTAAGGCTGTTTTAAGGGAAATGTGTTCTCCTCCACTCTCCCTATCCCTCTGCGTAACTTCAAGGTAGTTTCATGAAAATTGTATCCTCGGTTTGCAAATGTCTCTGAAGATTCTCAGTTATCCAGGTCCATGGCTGTCCCATAGGTGCTTTTTCAAGAGGCAACTGGACTTTCTTTGTTCTGCCTTGAAGACGTTTCGCTTCTCATCCAGAGGAACCGAAGAAGCTTCTTGGATGAGAAGCGAAACATTTTCAAGGAAAAACGAAGGAAGTCCAGTTGCCTCTTGAAAAAGCCCCTTTGGGACATAGGACTGCGAATATATACTCGCAGAGTTATGAACCCACATATTGGCTAGGTAATTGTTTAAGGAATGTTGGCAGTGGTCTTTTCCCTCTCCACTACTCGCTGATCAATCACTGGGAAATAAGGAACCGTAGGAGGAAGACTTGACAGTTCTCTTAGCTTGTTCAAGCATTGATCCGTAAACATTGATTTGATTTAATGATCCATAAGCGTTGATCCGTCTGTGTCTCCCAGATGTTTTCATATTATTACTTAATTTGTAGTTACTACACACTAATTTCTAGTTACGCAGTGGCTCTGTAAGGGCTTGGCACCTTAGGTCACATATCTCTGTGAATGTGGAACAGGATCTAAACAAAAGATGGAGATCTGTGCAAGCCGTAGAATGAAAAAGAAAGGCTGTGGGGAAAATGAAAAAATACCAAATGAAAACTTCTAAGAAGATTCCACAAGCAGCAGTGCTAGGAGTGTGAGTGAAGGTACCAAACCTGGACTAGTCAAGGCTTGCTGGACGTTACAAGAGTGGATGGGAACTGGAGTACTTGGGAGGTCATTCTGTTGAGTAGAGTACTCTCCATTCTGCCTCAGTTCTGCTGCAACTTGACCTTAGCCTGATCGGCTAGACTTCAAAATAACAGAATTAGAGTTGGAAAGGACCTTGGAGGTCTTCTAGTCCAACCCTATTCTCAACCAGGAAACCCTACAGTATGCCATTTCAGACAAATGGTTGTCCAATCTTTTTTTAAAAAAAAAATCTCCAGTATTGGAACACCCACAACTTCTGGAGGCAGGTTGTTCCACTGGTTGATTGTTCTCATTGTCGGGAAATTTCTCCTTAGTTCTAGGTTGCTTCTCTCCTTGATGAGTTTCCATCTATTGCGTCTTTTCCTTCCTTCAGGTGCTTTGGAGAATAGGTTGACTCCCTCTTCTTTGTTCAGTATGGTCAGCTATGCTAGAATATCAGTATGGATGGAAACAGAACAACTGGTGTTGTAGTCCTGCTCTTAAAGAACCAATAGCTTTGAAGCAATTATAAAGTTTCGGTATACAATCCGCTGTGGAACAGTGATTGAGTTTCAAACAGGGTTTTCTCAACATGCCAAAGTATAAGCTGCTCTAATTGCTATGGTGAAGGATGTTAGTTGGACCTAGCTATTGTGGTTCATTCAGTAAACCTAGCTTAAACCATGACTTTTGTTTTATGTGGAGTCAGCACTAGGAAGCTACTCAGCCTTAGCTGGGTGTGCCAATTGAAAATTATTTGCATCCACAACATGTACACTGACACGAAGTTATGAGTCCCATGGCAGTTTCCATCTTATATTATTTAAGATGACCTCATTTTAATTCCTTGGTCACCAGGATTTGATAGCACCTGGCTGAACTAGCTATATAAAATGACAGAGTCAGGGTTTCCCATCTTTTTATAGCATAATAGCTCCTAGATGGTTCCTAACTATTTCTATAACTTATCACAGAACATAGAATAATAGAGTTGGAAGGGACCTTTGAGATCTTCTAGTCCTGCTTGAGCGGGAGACCCAATACAGTTTCAGACAACTAGTTGTCCAGTCTCTTTTTGAAAGCCTCCAGTGATGGAGCACCCACAACTTCTGAAAGCAAGCTATGCCATTGGTTGATTGCTCTCATCATTAGGAAATGTTCATTTGCTTAAAGGCAAGCAAGTGCAATATGCTTTAGTGCAGGGGTCTTTAAATTTGGCCCTTTTATGACTTGTGGACTTCAACTCCCAGAATTCCTCAGCCAGGCACTCTGCTTTAGTGTGAAATGGTAGGCTAGGAATTTTAAGGCAGAATATTTTGGGGTTTTCTTATTGGAGAAGATTCCTGAGAATACTGCGGACAACCAAGAAACGCAACAAATAGGCCATTGAACAAATCAGTCCAGATTTCTTACTTGAGGTACAAATGACCAGGTTCAAATTCCCTTATTTTGGACACACGATGCAAAGACCAGTTTGGGGGAAAGGTGGAAGGAAAGAGAAGAAGAGGACAACTAAGAACAAGGGACTCAGTTGCACTGGTGATGGGTCCACCCTTGGAGGACCAGGTCTTCCCATTTGGTGGCCAAAGTATTTGAGATTCAGCTTCAGGATCTGTCCTTCCAGAGAACATTCAGGGTTGATTAGAGGGAGTTATAGTCTTATAAACCTCACTCAACTCCGCAAATTTCAGAAACCTAGTACAGAGTTGTCTGTGGAGATTCTCAGTCACCCAGATCATGGTTGTCTCAATGGTGCTTTCTCAACAGGCAGCTGGACTTTGTTTTTCCTTGAAGACATTTCGCTTCTCATCCGAGAAGCTTCAGGACAGAATTCCTTGCATCTACTATCAATTTCTGCAAAAAAAAAAAGTTAGGTTTTTATCTACCGAGAAAAGCATGCTACATCCACCACTTGATTTTTTTGCTTTTATTGACATATGTCTACTGGTATCAAAGCGGAGGCACCTGCCACCGGCCAGGCTCGCAAAAATGTATAGTGGCTACTCACCACTTTGTTGGAAGTGTAAAAGGGAAAAGGGTACTTTTTTTCATGTTTGGTGAGCTTGCAAAGAGGTACAGGTTTATTGGCAGAGGGTTTGGAATTGGATAACAGAAATGACGGGTCAAAAAACTCAATATAAACCAGAGACGCTACTACTTGGCATATTAGAAAAAAATATAAACAAAGATGACACATACCTAATTATTCATGTGATAACGGCGGCAGGAATTTTGTTTGCCCCAAATTGGAAAGCAACTGAAGTGCCTAGTGGAGATGCGTTAATAAGGAAAATTTTGTATTGCGCAGAATTGGATAAGATGACTAAAGAATTAAAAAATCAGGAGGAAACAGAATACTATTTAAGCTGGAATAAATTTTACAAATGGAAGGGAAAAAAAGAAGGAAGGTCATTAGAAGGGATGTAAATAGAGGAAGAATATTTGAAATGTATAAAGTATACAGTATGTATAATACGGAATGTCTAGACAAAGATGTATGTCAAAGATGATACACTATGTTCAATGTTTTTTTTAATCTTTTTTTTCTTTTTTTTGTATTCAATAAAAATTATTTAAAAATTTAAAAAAAATAAAAAACAAAGCGGAGGCATCTAAAACGACATACATAAGAGAGACTGGATCTGAATTAAGGCATACCTTCTGTTCTCCTCTGTAGGAAACCCGTTCTGAAGTGATTATTTTTTTGGGGGAACTGATCAGTGGGCTAATGATGGATGCAATATGTTATAAATCATGAAGGTGAACAGCAGGAATGGATTGTCTTCCCCCTTGTTTGAAGAACTGGATACACTCGGCATGTAACGAAAAGCAAATCCTATGGTCTCTGTGGTTTGCAGTCCACCCCGTACACCAAAGAAAGAAAGATTCTTCAAGACCGAGTCAGTGAGCGAGATATTTGCCAAAGTCCTACAGCGGCTTGCGTCTTCAACACAAAGAGAGACCCTCTCTCTGAAGATGGAACTGCAGGATTCTGAACAGCCAGGCGATAAACGCAGGAGGAGTCACAGTGGTTACAAGGCTGTTATTTTACAAAAGAGCTCTCCCAGGAAGCAGCACCTGCCTTTGTTAACAAACAAGGTAGTTTAGCTTGCTTGATGTCTTTAGCCCAGGAGCCAATTGTTTCAATAGCCAGGATGACTGGTAAGAACAACAAGGAAGTGGCATTCTGGTTCGCAGTCCCTTTTCCAAAGAACTAGACCTCCTTAAGCAATTGGTGAAGGAAGGAGCTAAGAACAGAATAACAGAGTTGGAAGGGACCTTGGAGGTCTTCTAGTAGTCCAATCCCCTGCTCAAGCAGGAGACCCTATACCATTTGAGACAAGTGGCTGTCCAGTCTCTTCTTGAAAACCTCCAGTGATGGAGCATCCACAACTTCTGGAGGCAAGCTGTTCCACTGGTTAATTGTCCTCACTGTTAGGAAGTTTCTCCTTAATTCCAGGTTGTTTCTCTCCTTGATTAGTTTCCATCCTTTGTTTCTTGTCTTGCCTGCTGGTGCTTTGGGAAATAAGTTGACAGATGAAATTCTTCGAAGAACTTTGATGCATTGTTTACCTTAAAGAATCTTTATTTGAGAAGCATAGCATGGGCACTAACACAGTCGAAGCCAAAAACTGGATTCCCCTCCCCTGAGCCCATAGTATCAAAGCACAATTCCCTGCTCCAATTAACAGTCATAAATCACATTCTCCAATTAGTTTGAAATGCAGGCCTTCCCTCCATTTCTCCAGCCCGCCAATCCTTATCATCTCTTATTTCATTAACCTTGGTTCTCACACTAGGTCCAGTATTGTTATGTCTAACTAAACTCTCATGCACATTCCTCCCCCCAGCATCATCTACTCTAAAAGTAAAACATAAGAAGAAAATGGTTGCATTTCTACTATTGTCAAAGCAAAAACAACCGATGTTAGCAGCGTTGACACAGTGATTCCCTTAACAACTGTGGCAAGGAAAGTTGTCAAGTGAGGCGAATGTCTCGCTTAACAGACATTTTGAGCTCAATTGGGGCCGTAAGTCAAGGACTACCTGTATTCCCTAATGTAAAATTACTCTACGTTTGAACATAGATTTCAGATTCTAAAAAGGGCAGCAGGTGATGTGTACCTTCAGACTTGCAAGATTTCTGTTAGGCAGCTCTACAATAAAGTCGTGTTAGATTATCTGGCCGTGTTTTCTGTCTATTCTGCCTGGGAAGGCTGACATCAATCTGGCAAGTCATTATACAGCTGCAGGCTATGCCCTCTCTTATCTGATCCACCCCTAGGCAGCCTCTGTCTCTCCCTCCTCTTCCCCACAAGCCATTACAGGCTTCCTATATAGTGCCCAGAGGCATTCTTGGAAGTAAAGATCACGCCAGCTTCCCGTTTATAAAGTTATATTTAATATTCACGTATAAGAGTGACTCACAAGTGCCTAGCTTAATGCTCTCAAGTGTTGCATTGGGTGGGCTTGCCAGCAATTTCCCAAGGAACAAAACTTGATTAATGAGCAAGCTGACTATTTCTAGAGTACCACACCTAGAACACTGCATCCACACTACACTTGTTGAGACTCACACTATAGATGTTGAGACTCTAGAAAGAGTGCAGAGAAGAGCAACAAAGATGATTAGGGGACTGGAGGCCAAAACCTATGAAGAACGGTTACAGGAACTGGGCATGGCTAGTCTAGTGAAGACAAGGACCAGGGGAGACATGATAGCAGTCTTCCAATATTGGAGGAGCTATCACAGAGAGGAGGGGGGGGGGTCAACCTATTTTCCAAAGCACCTGAAGGCCAGACAGGCAATAATAGATGGAAACTGATCAAGGAGAGATTCAACCTAGAAATAAGGAGAAATTTTCTGACAGTGAGAACAATCAACCAATGGAACAGCTTGCCTTCAGAAGTTGTGGGTGCTCCATCACTGGAGGCTTTCAAGAAGAGATTGGACTGCCATGTGTCAAAAATGGTGTAGGGTCTCCTGCTAGGGCAGGGGATTGGACTAGATGACCTCCAAGGTCCCTTCCAACTCTGTTATTCTATTATGGTCCTCAAAAGAGCATCTTTTTTCTTTTAAGTGAAGGTTTACTGCTGATTCTGCTCCCTGTGGTGCTGCTCCTTCCATGCTGGGCCATTGTTTTGTCTAAAGGCTTCTTCGTTTCTCCAATGCAGAGTTGTGAACACTCCTCACTGCACTGGACTGCATATACTACATTACTTTCCTTATGTTTTGCTGCACAATCTCTGTGTGTTGGTGTGTTGAAGAACCCAAGTATGTGGTGTTTCCCAAATATGGCTTCTTGGGTGTTTTCGGAGGCTGGCATTTTTCATGCAATGGTTTCATTTTTGAACAGATTGCCTTCAGAGGTTGTGAGAGCTTCATCCCTGGAAGCTTTCAAGAACAGACTGGACTGCCGTGTGTCAAAAATGGTGTAGGGTCTCCTGTTTGGGCAGGGGATTGGACTAGATGACCTCCCGGGTCCCTTCCAGCTCTGTTAGTCTGTCTTTAAAATAGCCTCCTTCCTTGCTCTTTTTCAGGATCTTGCTCCATAGTTCCTGTGTTCTTCTTCATTCAGCTCTTCTTCATTTCTGATTCTAAGAAAGCCGGAATGCAAACGAGAGACTATTGTTTGAATCTTGGTGGGATAAAGGATTGGAGTCGAACAGATTTATAAATAACATTAACTCACCTTTTTTTTTTTCTCCTCCTCACTATCCGTCCTTGTGGCGTCAGGCGCCGATCCGATGCTTATTATTATTCCTCTGTAACTGTCTGGATTACTCAAGGCTTTCCGTGAGGGAGAGAGGGGGGGAAAAAAATAAAAACCAGAGAGCTTTTGTGCCACTGTAGTTGCCAAGGAAACCACTTCCTTTTCATTTCACTGCTCGGGACATCTGGATCACTTGGCATCCTGCCTGCAAAAAGGCAACTTCACAGCAGGCCATCGGGGAAGAAAAGTGGAATTAATGAAACCCCCGGTCTTTGTGGTAAATAAAGGAAGATTTGAGTAAAGTGTTTCCAAAATTATCTGGTGACCTGGAGCTGGGTGGCTTCGAATGATGACTAGTGTCAAGTTGCATTTGTTTGTCTGTTCACGAGAAGCATCGTACGAAGGGTATTGTCAAGAAGGTACTGTATATTCCCCTCCTGCTCATTATTCTAAACCAGGGGTGGGGAACCTAGTCCTAGTGGACAATCCTTTAAATAGGAGCCAGCAGTATGCTGCAGCTGCCAAAAAAGCCAACACAGTGCTAGGCTGCATTAACAGAGGGATAGAATCAAGATCACGTGAAGGGTTAATACCGCTTTACAAGGCCTTGGTCACTTGGAATACTGCATCCAGTTTTGGTCACCACGATGTAAAAAAAAGATGTTGAGACTCTAGAAAGAGTACAGAGAAGAGCAGCAAAGATGATTAAGGGACTGGAGGCTAAAGCATATAAGGAACGGTTGCTGGAATTGGGTATGTCTATTTTAATGAAGAGAAGGACAAGGGGGGACATGATAGCAGTCTTCCAATATCTCAGGGGCTGCCACAAAGAAGAGGGTTAGTCAAGCTATTCTCCAAAGCACCTGAAGGCAGGACAAGAAGCAACGGATGGAAACTGATCAAGGAGAGAAGCAACCTAGAACTAAGGAGAAATTTCCTGACAGTGAGGACAATTAATCAGTGGAACAACCTGCCTCCAGAAGTTGTGAATGCTCCAATACTGGAAGTTTTTAAGAAGAGACTGGACAGCCATTTGTCTGAAATGGTATAGGGTTTCCTGCCTGAGCACGGGGTTGGACTAGATGACTTCCAAGGTCCCTTCTAGATTCTATTCTAGTCTATTCTAGTCTATTCTAGTCTAGTCTAGTCTAACCATGGCCCTTTTGTGACTCGTGGACTTCAACTCCCAGAATTCCTGAGCCAGCATGGCTCAGCTTGGAAACCTCTCCCTTTCCCCTCAGCGTGGCTGGCTCAGGAATTCTGGGAGTTGAAGTCCACAAGTCATAAAAGGGCCATGGTTCCCCAC
This sequence comes from Azemiops feae, assembly GCA_023970755.1. Classification (NCBI taxonomy): domain Eukaryota; kingdom Metazoa; phylum Chordata; class Lepidosauria; order Squamata; family Viperidae; genus Azemiops; species Azemiops feae. The sequence continues at coordinate 505,619 of JALGBA010000970.1, forward strand.
CCTTGTTCTAAACCAACTCCCTACCTCAAACCAAGAGGAACCCGTTGCTCTCAGCTCTCCCACCCCTGGTTTTAAGATCATTTCATTGATGAAAATGACCTTTTGTGGCAACGTACCCCAGAGGCCCTGGCAATACATGCCTGCTTTGTGAGTTTGCCCTTGTAATAACTCGCGCAAAGGATGGTCCTACCGCATAGTAGAACATTACAGTCGTATTTATGTTGTAAGCAAGGCTGCATAAAAATGAATTTTATCCCGGAGCACCGAAGTGTTTCTATGTGCATAATGGAATGCCACACTGGGCATAAATCATTCCTGCTGATCTAATTTATGGGATTGTAATTTATTGCTGACACCTTTCCTGGCTTCTAGTTTTCCTGTAATGTGTAGGAAGCACAGAGTTCACTTCTTGAATCTGGCCATAGGCAACAAATACAGGTAGTACATCAGTTCATTTAGTGACCGTTCAAAGTTACAACAGCACTGGAAAAAGTGACTTATGACCGTTTTTCACACTTACGACCGTTGCAGCATTCCCCCTGGTCACAGGACTAAAATTCGGAGCTTGGCAACTGACTCATATTTATGACAATTGCAGTGTCCCAGGGTCACGTGACCACCTTTTGCGACGCCTTCTGACAAGCAAAATCAAGGGGGAAGCCAGTGTCACCAACTTAACCACTGCAGTGTTTTGCTTAACAACTCTGGCAAGAAAAGCCGTAAAATGGGGGGGCAAAACTCACTTCACAAATGTCTCGCTTAACGACATAAATTTTGGGCTCAGCTGCGGTGTAAGTCGAGTATTCTACGAGCCATTTATCACCCGTACCCTTTGTCTGAAGTTCTTGGTCTGAAACAGATATGGGGGCTGCTGCTGAACGCTTTTGCGACCTTTGAACCCCTCAAGATGGCTCTGTCCGTTTTTTGCAACACCATATTCTGTGTTTGTTTTAAAAAAAAACTGACAAGAAAAAAAAATAAACGGGTTACCCCCCCCCTCCAAGTAGATTTTATTCTATAATATCAAAGGAGTTTTCCTCACCAACTTTTTAAAAGGTGGCCTTTATATCAGGCCTGGGCCTGTGAAATGAAATGATATAACTTATGCAAATGAACTGTCACCCACAGAGCTCCCTCAGCCAAGCATTTCATGAAAAAAAGGCTTTAAAAAAAAAAAAGTTTTCCTTGTCCAGTTGTGGTCCAACTCTAGGGGGCAGTATTCATCTCCGTTTCCTAGCCAAGGGAGACAGCTTGGCCAAAGATGCCTCCGTGTTCATGTGGCCTGCATGATTATATGCCGAAAGCACATGGAACGTTGTTACCTTCCCACCGAAGTGGTACCTATTTATCTACTCGCACTTGCATGGTTTCCGAACTGCTAGCTTGGCAGGACCTGGGAGCTTACCCCGCCACAGGGTGCTTGGGTCTTGAACTGCCAAACCTTCCAGTTGGCAAGCCCAGCATCTTAACCCTCAGAGCACCACACCCCTAGGATTTCACAGAAAGATACATACACATCTTGCCAATCAATGAATTTGACTTCCACGCGTTTCCTGCACTGGGGATGTGCAGGATGGATCTCTGGTTATGATAATGAAGTGTTTTGCAACCCCAAAACTTTGAGAACTGCGACAAAATCCACTTGGTAAACTGAAGCCATGCATATTTTTGGTCGCTGTTAAAAACAAAGGTGTGAGGTCTTTAAGCCTCCCGCTTGGTTGAATTGGCACTCGACACCCAAAAGTGATCGATGGTTTTGTTTTCTGGGAGTCAGGAATCAAGGTGAAAGGTTTCCTGGCTAAGTAAAGAAGAGATTAATCTTTATTTTAAGCGGTGGAAAGCTGGATGTTAAAGAAACAAGAGAAAGAAGGTAAATGCCTCTCAAGGTTTGAGCTGGAGATGATTAGAGTAGGATCATCACAAGGATCATCGAATCATAGGCTCGTATGTAACTTACGAGAGGTATATAAGGATACCCAGATCCTTTGCACATGTGCTACTGCCCTGCTGAGTTTCCTTCATCCTTACTTAGGCCTTCCATTTTTCTTTTCAGATGTGGATCTTTACATTTCTTCCTGTTCAATTCCATCCTTTTTATTTCAACCTATTGACTGTCTACAGTTTTTAATTCTTCTTCTTCTTCTTCTTCTTCTTCTTCTTCTTCTTCTTCTTCTTCTTCTTCTTCTTCTTCTTCTTCTTCTTCTTCTTCTTCTTCTTCTTCTTCTTCTTCTTCTTCTTCTTCTTCTTCTTCTTCTTCTTCGTCTTCGTCTTCGTCTTCGTCTTCCTCCTCCTTCTTCTTCTTCTCTTTTCCTCTTCCTTTTCTCCTCCTCCTCCTCCTCCTCCTTCTTCTTCTCCTTTCAGCTCCTCCTCTCTCTCTCTCTCTCCTTCTTCCTCTCTCTCTCCCCACACACCTTTCCCAGTGTTATATATCAGATGGCTTGATAAGTAAGTCTTGCTTCTAGAAGTTGTGGGTGCTCCAACACTGGAGGTTTTTAAAAAGAGATTGGACAGCCGTTTGTCTGAAGTGATACAGGGTTTCCAGCTTGAGCAGCGGGCTGGACTAGAAGACCTCCAAAGTCCCTTCCAACTCTGTTATTCTATTCTGAATCCCCTCAGTTCCCTCATCCAGGTCAGCACAGGGCCCACCCTAAAGATATGGATCGTTTGATCGTCTACTACTTGATACTTCCCTACAAGCTGAAGTTGAGTCTTTATCAAGCCTTTTCAAATTCTGTCATTCAGGCAGCTGGGAGTCCGTCTTACAGTTCTATCATCTAACCCACGTTTTGCCATTTTATGAAAGAGATTGTCGCAAGAGACTTCATTAAAGGTTTTGTCAAGGTCCAGATGTTTGACGCCTGTGGCATTGCCCTGATCGACTTAGGAAGCAATTCTGTCGAGGACAGAAATCAGTTTAACCTGGTGTGATACATTTGTCACAAAATACATGCTATTTATCTGTAGCATGCCATCCAGGTGCTCAAAAATGTCATTTAATTATCTGTTCGAAGTTCTTACCAGGTAGGGTGTCAACCTGACAAGCTTGTTAATTCCCCAGTTCTTTCTCCTTCCATTCTTTGAGGATGGGGATCATATTTGCTCTCCTCTGATCTTCTGGGGCTTCTCCTGTCCTCCACGACTTCTCAAGGATTATCAAAAGTGGTTCCACAACCGCTTCCACTTACTCCTTCGGTACCCTAAGATCCATCTGTCTTTCAAGACTTAAGTTGGCTCAAAGTAGTTCAGTCTTACGCTTGCCTGGTTTACCCTAAACTTCAATTCTGGTTTTCTTCTAGGCATAATGATCCAAAACAAACTTTTCTGAGAAAATGTGTTCATTACCTGTTCACTAGTGTCTTCTTGCAATGAATCTACACATCCCCTTTGACTTTCTTTTTATTTGTAACACACCCACATATGGGGTGGGATTTTTGCTGTTGTTGTCCCTTTGGTTTCTCTGTGGCCTTCTTGACATATTTACCACAGTTTCACAACGCCATCTGGTATTCTTCTTTGGTTATCTGCTCCTGCTTCCATTTTTTCCTCTACATGTCTTCTGAATGTGTTAGAAGGCTCTGCATGTATCCACATTGGTCTCTCTCTTGTTTTCCTTGTAGCAATTGTATTTGACTTCACCTTATCATATCTTGTCACACAGACATCCCTCTTTTCTCCTTCAGGGTTTCAAACTGTTGGGCCTGACCTGCCTATCCTCACATTCATCTGCTCTCTTAAGTATGTAGGTCTGATTCTTCTCAGCTCTTCCCTGGATGAGAGTGGAGATTCATGCTCCAAGCTTGTGGGATGGTTACCAGGCTAGGTGACATCTTCAGCGGGGTTTAGGGGATGTCAGTCTTCTTCTGTTTATAAGGGCTTCAGGTGTGGGTGTGTCAAGTGAGGGTCTTGTGATGGGTCAGGTTCATTGAAGCCCAGCATCCCACAAGCAATTCCATCAACAGACACATCGACCTACGACCAGCCTCCAAACCACTCAGAACCCAAATCAACCACACAGCCAACCAGCAGTTCACCTCCCAAGGACCCTGACCTGATGTAACCTCCCCATCACAAGATTCATCCAAGCCTCTCACTGACGACTCAAAACTGATCCATCACTAGACCTCGATTTGACACACCCACACCTGAAGCCCTTATAAACAGAACACTGACGTCCCCTAAACTCTGCTGAAGATGTTACCTAGCCTGGTAACGAAACGTTCGGAAACCAACCCACAAGCTGGGAGAACAAACCTTCACCCTCATCCTACAGACTCACACCTGACCCATCACAAGACCCAACACAAGACCCTCACTTGACACACCCACACCTGAAGCCCTTATAAACAGAAGAACACGGACACTGACATCCCCTAAACTCCGCTGAAGGTGTCACCTAGCCTGGTAACGAAATGTTTGGAAACCAACCCACAAGCTGGGAGAACAAACCTTCACCCTCATCCTACAGACTCACACCTGACCCATCACAAGACCCACCACAAGACCCTCACATGACACACCCACACCTGAAGCCCTTATAAACAGAAGAACACGGACACTGACATGCCCTAAACCAGGGGTAGGCAACCTTGGCTCTTTTATGACTCGTGGACTTCAACTCCCAGAATTCCTGAGCCAGCCACGCTGAGGGAAAAGGGAGAGGTTTCCAAGCTGAGCCAGGCTGGCTCAGGAATTCTGGGAGTTGAAGTCCACGAGTCATAAAAGAGCCAAGGTTGCCTACCCCTACCCTAAACTCTGCTGAAGGTGTTACCTAGCCTAGCAACGAAACGTTCGGAAACCAATCCACAAGTTCGGAGAACGAACCTTCACCCTCATCCTACACCCTACGGCCAGTGGTGGGATTCAGCCGGTTCGCACCACTTCGGCAGAAGCGGTGGCTAATTTTTTGTTGCCCAGGCCCAGAATGGACTTCCGGAAGCGGCATCCACGCAGAGAACCGGTTGTTGACATATTTGAATCCCAGCACTGCCTACGGCTACAGATATCCTCCACTATTGCAAACCTTCCCTGGATGTCACAAATACACTTTCCTTCAAGTGTCAGACGCCTTCACCTTAATCAACCAATTCCTTCTTGCCGGTGAAGATTAGATTCCGGACCATAAACCTCCTTGCTCTTCCTTCTGACAAAATAAGTTGTTAGCAAAAACGGGGGCACGAATTTGTCACACTTCGGAGCCTCGGTAGGTTCCCCGCAGATGTCAGGATGATGAAATTCTCCGATTATCGCTCTCTGAAAGGGTGGTCCTCAGGGTGTCACCTATAACTTACACATTTTACAGCATGAAGCAGGTTACACGCGACTCCGGTGGCTTTCTACTCTTGTTTTTATAGGTGAGGGAACCCAATCTGTAACAGAAAAGTAACTAATATTCTTCCAGAGCTAATTAATTTGAATTTGTTCTTTAGGGAGGAAAAAAAAAACCGGTAGCACAAGGAACAGCACCGTAATTGAAAAGACCCAGCATAGCTTTGTGATTTTAGCATAACTCGTGAGTTTTTTTTATACCAGGTAGTCCTCGGCTTATGACCACGATTGAGCCCAAAATTTCCGTTGCTAACCGACGAAGTTGTTAAGTGAGCCTTGCCCCATTTTACAACCTTGCTTGCCGCGTATGTTAAGGGAATCACCGCAGTTGTTCAATTAGTCACACAGTTCTTAAGTGATTATCTGGCTTCCCTCCATTGACTCTGCTTCTCAGAAAATCACAAAAGGGGATCACGTGACCCCCGGGACACTGCGATCGTCGTAAAGGCGAGTCGGTTGCCAAGTGTCTGAATTTTGATCACGTGACCATGGGGATGCTGCAATGGTTGCAAGTGTGAAAAACGGTCGTAAGTCACATTTTTCAGTGCCTTTATCACTTTCAATAGTCACTAAACAAGCTGGACTGCCTGTTTGCATTGCTCATTGTTTTTTTAATCTCAGTTTATTTGAACTGTAAATTACAGCTCCCATAAAAAGCTGTGGGGTTTAAAAAAAAAAAAATCAACAACTTATCATTTTAAGGACAGGGAAGAATTTCACCATGGGTAGATGCAACAGGAATAGGATAGAATAGAATAGAATAGAATAGAATAGAATAGAATAGAATAGAATAGAATAGAATAGAATAGAATAGAATAGGATAGGATAGGATAGGATAGGATAGGATAGGATAGGATAGAATAGAATAGAATAGAATAGAATAGAATAGAATAGAATAGAATTGGAAGGGACCTTGGAGGTCTTCTAGTCCAGCTCCCCTGCTCAAGCAGGAGAATCTATACCAGTGATGGTGAACTTTTTAGAGAACAAGAGCCCAAAACCTGGCCCTGCCGCCACCCCGCCTGCCCCCACTCCACCCCAGCCCCCGCTCATCCGGCCACCCACCGCCTCCATGGCCCACTGCAGATCGCCCAGGCGGCCCAGCAGCGCCATGGCAGCCATGCCCTCCGTCCGCACCCCACAGCATCAACTGCACGCAATGGGGCGCGAGGGCAGAGTCTTGTCCCTGCTGCCCGGCTGCCATGTCCTTGGCTGTGCTGCTCCGCGCGGGCCGTGCTTGGGGGCGAATCTCCGGGGGAGTTGCTGGTGAGGAGGGGGCCGTGGGGGAAGGCGGGGCTGGGGTGACGGCACGCGTGCCCACAGAGAGGGCTCTGAGTGCTGCCTCTGGCACACATGCCATAGGTTCGCCACCACTGACCTATACCATCTCAGACAGGTGATTGTCCAGTCTCTTCTTAAAAATGTCCAGTGATGGAGCGCCTACGATTTCTTTCAAGGGAGATTGGGTTGCTGAGGGGCTTTCTTGGAAAGACCAACATTTTAAATTATGTCAGAATAGCAGACCAAGATCTGCATTTTTGCCTACCGTATCAAAATCTAGCAGCCTTCGCTCTTTTCATCCTGATTGAGCATGGTGATGATAGGATTTGTGATATGCCAGCATCACGAGCATAGAGGAGGATGTATAGGAGAAGGAGTGGCAGAATCTTGGGGGAGAGGGGTTGGAGTCAAGAGAGGAATCAGCCTAGAATCCCTACGTAGTCACAAGTGAACTACATCCAACCTCCCTTGTGCACCACTGACAATGTTCTCAATGTCCCGGGGTCACATGATCTCCTTTTTGCGACCTTCTGGCAAGCAAAGTCCATGGGGAAGCCAGATTCACTTAGCAGCCATCTTATTAACTTAACAACTGCAGCGATCTGCTTAATGACTGTGGCAAGGACGATCGTGAAATGGAGCAAAACTCAATTAACAACCGTCTCACTCAGCAGCAGAAAGTTTGGGCTCCATTGTGGTCGTAAACCGAGAACTGCTCTAACCAGTGGGCACGCTCGACCCAGCTTTGACATTGACTCCCATCGTTCTCATTCGATTTTGTTCTCTGAAAGATACAGAGCTTTGAAGCCGAGAAGGAAGGGCTGAGCTCAGAATGAAGTGCTTCCATCCACTTTACAAGACAGAAATTGATTTTTATTTTTATTTTTTCTCCATCCTCAGATGAGGCTCATCTTTGTGACCTGAGAGAGGCAAGCTGAAACATGCACACGGGGGCCCGAGCTGCGATTATTGCTAGATAACTGTGAGAAAGATAGAGGCATCTTTCCATTTGCACACACAGTGGAAAAAAAGAGTGTCCGGTTGGTTTGGGAGAAAGATCCTAAGTTGTGTTGCTTCTGCGTCATTTCAGTAAGGGGAAAAAAAAAAAGTTGAATAGCAACAGCAAAAGCACTTAGACTTATATACCACCCCACAATGTTTTACAGCACACACACACACACACCCCGGGTGGTTTACGGAGTCAGCCTATTGCCCTCAACAATCTGGGTCCTCATTTTACCGACCTCGGACGGATGGAAAGCTGAGTCAACCTTGAGCCCTGTCAGGATCGAACTCCTGGCTGTGGGCAGAGTTAGCCTGCAATAGCAATAACAATAGCACTTAGACCAAGGGTGTCAAACTGCCGGCCCGCGGGCCAGACGTGTCACGCGGAAGCCGCGCCCACCCCATTGCCGGCAATGGCAGAACCGTCCCGATACGTTGCGCAACGTCACGTGATGTCGCGAGTTTGACACGTCTGACTTAGAGTTATATACCACTTCATAGTGCTTTACAGCCCTCTCTAAACGATTCACAGAGTCAGCATATTGCCCCAAACAATCTGGGTTCTCATTTTACTGACCTCGGAAGGATGGAAGGCTGAGTCAACTTTGAGCCCTGTCAGGATCGAACTCCTGGCAGTGGGCAGAATTAGCCTGCAATACCGCACTTTAACCACCACGCCACAAGTCAATAAAGCCATGATGCCTATATATATAATAAATCATTCCAAAATGCTATGAAATACCAAAAATCAACTAAATAGCAATAGCAATAAGACTCGTATACCGCCCCATAGCATTTTATAGCAGTCTCTGGGTGGTTTACAATATAGAAGCATTATTTGGAGAATAGGTTGTCCCCTCTCTTCTTTGTGGCAGCCCCTCAGATATTGGAATACTGTTATTGTGTTGCCCTCAGATATTGGAACACTGTTACTGTATTGTGTTGCCCCTAGTCCTTCTCTTCATTAGATTGAATGGAATGGAATAGAATAGAATAGAATAGAATAGAATAGAATAGAATAGAATAGAATAGAATAGAATAGAATAGAATAGAATAGAATAGAATAGAATAGAATAGAATAGAATAGAATAACAGAGTTGGGACCTTGGAGATCTTCTAGTCCAACCCCCTGCTCAGGCAGGAAACCCTATACCATTTCAGAGAAATGGTTGTCCAATCTCTTCTTAAAAACTTGCAGTGATAGAGCACCCACAATTTCTGGAGGGAGGTTGTTCCACTGGTTAATTGTTCTAACTGTCAGAAAGTTTCTCCTTAGTTCTAGGTTGCTTCTCTCCTTGATTACTTTCCATCCATTGCTTCTTGTCCTGTCTTCAGGCGCTTTGGAGAACAGCTTGACTCCCTCTTCTTTGGGGTAACCCCTGAGATATTGGAACACTACTATCATGTCCCCCCTCGTCCTTCTCTTCATTAAACTAGACAAACCCAATTCCAGCAACCGTTCCTTATATGTTTTAGCCTCCAGTCCCCTGATCATCTTTGTTGCTCTTCTCTGCACTCTTTCCAGAGTCTGAACATCTTTTTTACATCGTGGTGACCAAAACCGGATGCAGTATTCCAAGTGTGGTCCTTTAATCAATGTAATGTTCTATGTTATTACAAAGTGTTCGCAAAAGTTTATGTTCAACATATGTAGGTGGCCAAATCAATGTACAATGGTTGTTTTAAGCAGTTTGCTGCCTTCTAACTATTTTGGAACAAATTCTTATCATTTCTAATTTAACAAAACCAAATGACAAGCTATTTTAAGAATTGTAGCTGACATGTGTCATGAAGTTGAACCAGCTGGCAAACTGCCAAATTAATTATTAATAACAATTATCAGCGCTTGTCAAAATTTCCATCCTTTTGGCTTTGATTTGCCCTATGAAATTCTATCCAATCAATCATAAACATTTAAAGTTTTATTCCAGCTTCATTATCTTCACCTAAGTTCATACTTGTTTCATCTTTGCGTGTTCACCATGACAACAAACACACTTTCCAGTTTCCAACGATTTTTATTTGCAGACAAATCAGAACCATCTTTTTTTTTCCAGACTAGGAAAATACACATGTAATTAATCCGAGCAAGATCAACAGTTGGACATACTTAATACCGCAATCTGATTCTTTGTCTAAATACCATTTAGAGCACGCTGGCTGAGGAATTCTGGAAGTTGAAGTCCACAAGTCATAAAAAGGGCCACGTTTGAGGACCCCTGATTTAGAGCAATCCATTATAGCTTTTTTTTTCATAATACCACCTAAAGAGAATCACATCTACACCTATTAATTATATCTGTAGAATTCATGCTGGAATAGGATTTATTTTACAAGTACAAGGCGAGAAATGTAATTACTTATGATAGTTGGGCTTGCAAGAAGATACCTAGACCAGGGGTAGGCAACCTTGGCTCTTTTATGACTCGTGGACTTCAACTCCCAGAATTCCTGAGCCAGCATGGGGGAACTATGACCCCTTCATGACTCGTGGACTTCAACTCCCAGAATTCCTGAGCCAGCATGGGGGAACTATGGCCCCTTCATGACTCGTGGACTTCAACTCCCAGAATTCCTCTGCCAGGCACGCTGAGGGGAAAGGGAGAGGTTTCCAAGCTGAGACATGCTGGCGCAGGAATTCTGGGAGTTGAAGTCCACGAGTCATAAAAGAGCCAAGGTTGCCCACCCCTGACCTAGACATAGGCATGAGTGAGAAATAAGTAACGCATCAAAAGCCAATACTGTAGCTTCTTGAACTCAGAACTGTCTAGAGTAGGTCTCAAAAATTACCAGCTGATATATTTTACAAAAGAGACTGTGATGACGATAATGATGATGATATATCAGAGTAACAAAATAACAGAGTTGGAAGGGACCTTGGAGGTCTTCTAGTCCAGCCCTCTGCTCGGGCAGGAAGCTCTGGAGGATTCCATGAGCCAACTCTCTCTGCATCTTTCAATCTTGCACTACTTCTTTGAGTTGTTCTATTGTCTCAGTATATAGATAGCCCCCAACTTACGAACGGTTTGTTTAGTGGCCGTTCAAAGTTACAACGGCATTGGAAAAAAGTGACTTTTGACCGTTTTCCACACTTACGACTCTTGCAGCCTCCCCACGGTCGCGTGATCAAAATTAGGACCCTGGGCCCTTGTAAAGCTCTGCTGTCTTTTCTGGGTTTTGTTTTGTTTTGTTTTGTTTTGTTTTGTTTTGTTTTGTTTTGTTTTGTTTTGTTTTGTTTTGTTTTGTTTTGTTTTGTTTTGTTTTGTTTTGTTTTGCTTTGCTTTGCTCTGCTCTGCTCTGTCCACTGGTGGACAGTGGCAGGAAGGTGTCAAGTAACAACAGCAATAGCACTTAAACGTATATATCGCTTCTCTGGGCTTTTACAGCCCTCTCTAAGCGGTTTACAGAGTCTGCATCTTGCCCTTCCCCCCCCCCAACAATCTGGGTCCTCATTTGACCGACCTCGGAAGGACGGAAGGCTGAGTCAACCTGGAGCCTTGTCAGGATCGAACTCCTGGCTGTGGGCAGACTCAGCCTGCAATATCAATAACAATAGCGCTTAGACTTATATACCACTTCATAGTGCTTTACAGCCCTCTCCAAACGATTTACAGAGTCAGCATATGGCCCCAAACAATCTGGAGCCTTGTCAGGATCGAACTCCTCGCTGTGGGCAGAGTTTGTCTGCAATACTGCATTCTAACCACTGCGCCACCAGGGATCTTAGACGCTTAGCATTCTTAGCAATGCTGTAGAAATATGTGTAGGCCCAGGCATTCGGCACAATTGATAGAATGGGTTGTTTCCATTCCCGTCACTCATTTCCGATAGTTCTCAGGAGAAAGGTGTCATGAAAAATGTATCCAAAATGCACCGTGGCCAAGAATGGCAGGGTGAGAGATGACTCCAAACAAACACAAGTTTCCCTCTGGCAAACAACTTGTTCACGAGAGGCCAAAGAGAAGAACCATTAATCTCACGCAAACCTTATTTCCAGTCTTCACTGACTTAAATTTTAAAAATGTTATTGTTGACCTTGATGGGAGAGATCACTCTTGTGTCTCTCTTAGTTAGCAAACTATTGAAAGTCAATTCCACACACGTTTGGAAATATTGATCTGAGAGCTTATAGGCCATGAACAGAGGCTAATGGGAAAACAAAATCACGCGGCAATCCCAATTTATTCCTTAAATTAATCCTTTTTTATTATTGACTTCCTTACACAGATTTTATTTTATTTTTAAAGCTCTGCACTTGATTTTTTTTTTATATCCTTGTTTTATGCTGACACATACAATACAAGACAGTTTTTTAGGGATGTTGAAGATCTTGAATGTGTCTAACAAACTTCAGATCTCCATTTCTTTCTTTCTGAATTGTTTACAAACATTTGTAGGTGTCCAAATCTCACAAGCCTAACTGGTTTACAATTGACTCCATAAATGTCTATAAAATACTGCTAAAACTAAGTCTGTTTCAAGCCAATAACTGAGTATCGGATGTAAAGAATCAGGATCACACATGAGTTCTAGTTCAGAAGATTTATTGTTCATGCCTATACAAGAACACAAAATCTGGTCAACTATCGTTCAGTGCTAAATTGGCACTAGATAAGAGTCAACAAAATTTGGGGGGGGCTGGACTTGGAGCATTTGTGGACATCTAACGATTCTAGGCTAAGTCCTCTCTTGACTCCACCCCCAGTTTTTCCCTACTTTTCTCCTACATCAAGTAAAATCATTATTAGGCAGAACCCAAAGCTTTTATGAAGATTGTTTTCACTTTCTGTGAAATGCCATCAAAACAGGGTTCTCTCCAGCCTTGGTGAGAGAGGGAAGGTCTTCTTCTGAGAATGTCATTCTCCAGGTCCCATTAAATTAATCAAGATAGGAGTCCTGCTTTACAAAATATTTCTCCATTACCAGGTTATAAGGATCTAATTTAGACCCCATCACATAAAAGTGCAAAGAAATGGGATTAAGAGTAGAGGCAAAGTTGCAAGGCTGCATACTCACCAAATTTAAGCCCATATTTTAGAAACTTGGCTGCATCTTTTAAAAACGGTATTCAGGCCACGTCAGAATTCACCTTAGTAAATGGACAGATCTGGCAGCTGATCAATGGCGAGCGTCTTAATTTCAAGCAAGCGGGCAGAAAAACTCCAGGCAAAACCATTTTTCTACAGTGGTGCCTTGAAGATGGCAAAAGGGAGAAACAGCCGAGTCCAAAAATAGCCCATTAAGGAGAGTAATTGTGAGAGGCATAGTAACCTTAAAAGCCTAATCTGTACAAATGGTGCAGCCTCGAAGAACGAAGCAGAAATTTTAACTGGATGGGGGTTTCTTCCCTGCTGTTTATGGCATAAAATAACTTTGAACTGGGGAGCACAAGGGTGTGAAATAATTCTTGTCTCCAAAGTGCGTAGACTTTAGCTGCTGAACTCAGCTCTTCAGTTGGGTGACACTAGCAGCATTGAAAAACGTTCGTCGGCTGTTTAATAATTCCAGTTTTTATAGAGGAGAAGGTTATGGAGAAGATTTTGAGACATCAGCTGGAGATGACCTCAACCTTTTCAGCCCTGGGTATGCTACATGAAATGTGTTCAGTTGGATGGCCTTCATCAGGATCTTGAGATGGAGAGAATAACAGAACAGCAGAGTTGGAAGGGACCTTGGAGGTCTTCTAGTCGAGACCCTGTACTATTTGAGACAAATTGCTGTCCAATCTCTTCTTGAAAACCAAAACCAAACCTTTCATTACCCAACTAGGTAACATCATCAGCACTAGTGCTAGAGGTCACACAACATGCTAAACACTAACACTGATGTATGTAGACTCAATCATCCAGGCCAAAAATATCTCAAAAGGTTAAAACATTTCACATAAATTAAACATAAATTTAGATACTTTTGGTCTGCATGATTGAGTCTTCATTGACGCATGATAGCAGTGTTCCAATATCTCAGGGGCTGCCACAAAGAAGAGAGAGTCAAGCTATTCTCCAAAGCACCTGAAGGCAGGACAAGAATCAACGGATGGAAACTCATCAAGGAGAGAAGCAACCTAGAACTAAGGAGAAATTTCCTGACAGTGAGAACAATTGATCAGTGGAACAACCTGCCTCCAGAAGCTGTGAATGCTCCAACACTGGAAGTTTTTAAGAAGAGATTGGACAACCATTTTTCTGAAATGATATAGGGTTTCCTGCCTGAGCAGGGGGTTGGATTAGAAGACCTCCAAGGTCCCTTCCAACTCTATTATTCTATTCTATTCTATTCTATTCTATTCTATTCTATTCTATTCTATTCTATTCTATTCTATTCTATTCTATTCTATTCTATTCTACAATACATTTGGGGGAGAAACCCCTGCAGTTGGTATGGCAAGAGTTGGTACATTCTAATTACTCTCAGACTCTCGACATATTACAGCAGTTGTATCCAGAATCAGCGCTACCAGATTTCAGCAAAAAAGGCACCCCTGGTGAGCTGTTGGTTCGCTTAAGGACCACTGCATTCACTTTACGACTGTCTCACACACAGAGACAAAAAACCCTTGTAAAATGGAGTCAATCACACGACCATTTTATGATCATTACAACATATGACTGTAAGGCCAGGCTCCATTACGCTCATATCTCAAGCACTCCCCGTAACGCGCTCTCTCCGTTAGAGTCGCAAACAGCGCAAGGAATATTCTGAGGAATAGCAGGATGAAATGTTTGCTTTCCTGCTCTGTTGTGAAGCCTTGCAGGCATCTATCAAGTTCAGCAAGGCTTTATTAATTAAGCCTGGCAACCTCTAACTCATGATGGTATTTATTTAACCCTTCAGTCACTCTGAACTTGTCTTCAGCTATGCCTCAGAACTGCTGTGTAGACGCAGGTTTGCCAGGAATAGTCATTCTGTTGTTTACTTAGTCCTCCATATTCTTTACCATCTCCAAGAAAACTAAAATAATAACAATTTACTAAATGTAGTGATTTGTTTGATCCTAGGAGGATTAGCCTCTAATTCACAGGACCCGGCAAATTGTGACAGAGTACAGCGATTCTTCCTGGAAATTTTATGTATAATAAATCAGGACAGCCAATTTTTCAGAAATGACATGTCCATATAGTACTTACAGAATAACAGAACAACAGAGTTGGAAGGGACCTTGGAGGTCTTCTAGTCCAACCCTCTGCTCAGGAAGGAAGCCCTGGCAATCCTGTGAGCCAGGTCTCTCCACATCTTCTATTCCATTTCAGACAGTGGTTGTCCAGTCTGTTCTTAAAAGCCTCCAGTGATGGAGCACCCACAACTTCTGGAGGCAAGTTGTTCCACTGGCTAATTGCTCTCACCGTTAGGAACTTTCTCCTTAGTTCTAGGTTGCTTCTCTCCTTGCTTCCATCCATTGTTTCTTTTCTTTTGGTGCGTTGGGAAATAGTTTGACCCCTCATCTTTGTAGGAGCCCCTCACATATTAGAAGACTGCTATCATGTCTCCTCTAGTGATTCTTTTCATTAAACTAGACATACCCAATTCCGGTGACCGTTCTTCATATGTTTTAGCCTCCAGTCTCCTAGTCATTCTTTTTGCTCTTCTCTGTGATCTTTCAGAGTCTCAACATTTTTTTTTATATTGTGGTGACAGAGCCGGATGTAGTATTCCACGGGTGATCTTAATTAATTAAGGCCTTACTAAAGGTCTTACTAAATACCATCCTGGTATCTTTATACTTGTCACCTTCTTTCAGGTAATTAGAGACATATTTTAAATGCTTCCAGCAGAAAATGAGAAGAGAGACGAGGCAACGTCCAACTCCAGTCTTCTCTTCACTGCTGGTGAATATCCTTGCCAAAAGAAAGGACCACATGCTGCGCAACGATGGCCTCTTTCACACAATAACCTACAAGCTGTGTCCAAAATCATTATGCTCGGTTGGGCTTCCTATAAAGAAATGGGAACTCCAGATTCTGTCAATGAGAGACAGACAACACACTCCCTGCGTTAGCCAAGTAATTACCAGAAGAATGAATGAAACCACCGCAGAATGTCTACCACACTTGAGCACCACCATGGTGGAAGGCCAGATGGCCCTATTGCAGTAATGGACTTGACAGATGCCAAAAGGACAGAGAACACCAGTGTGTGGAAGGATAGAGCTTCGGATTATAACTGTAGTCCTGCAGTCTGAGAATTTATTATTTAGAATAGTCCTAGCTAGCTGGTCTCTGATAGGAAGGAAGGAAGGAAGGAAGGAAGAGAGGGACGGAGGGGAAGGAAGGGAGGGAGGGAGAGAGGAAAGTAGGGAGGGAGGGAGGAAGGGACGGAGGGAGGGAGGGAGAGAGGAAGGGAGGGAGGGAAGGAGGGAGGGAGATATAAGCTGTTCCAAGTAAAGCTGTATTTCCAACTGACTGTTGGTGGTTTGTCAGTGATGAGGGTGTTCAGCTACCGATCCAGATGTTTTGGGATTGCACCCAAGGCACCTATTACTTTTGCTCCTATCTTTTCCAAAGTCGTTCTTCGTCTATTTGCAGGTCTTTTAATTTTGCAACTTCCTTCCCTTTTTCTCTCTCCTCTTCTGCTGTCTCCAGGTATTATTTTTATTATTATTTAATTAGAACATTAGCTCCCTTTTTTTTTGGTGAGACGTTATACACGTATAGCTAATTGCTCTGGAAGGGAAGGAGGACGAAAAAGCTAATAATTTAATCAGTGGGACTTGGAAAGCCCCAAAGCCTTTGTATTTTATGACCCACAGTCTGGCTGCATTAATTTGAACTGTCTCCATCTCAATAAATTACATTTCAGCTAAAATTAATTTTCAAAATTCAGGCAAAGATGACGAAGCAGTTGGCAAAAGCAAAAGCGGAAGAACTCCATGCTTACTCTATCCTCATTAGGTTCTCCAAGAGCAAAAACAAGGAGAACAAATGAGCAGAGACGTCTGAAACACTTAAATATAAATCTGCTTGCAGCCGTAATCCACATGGTTGAAGTTTTAATGCAGATATTTTAGTTTTGCCAGAATTGTTCCAGATTATTTCTTGAAAGGGAGACCTGACTCTGTCATGGATGGATCAGGCTGCTATGAAATCACCCAGTTCAGCCCTGTTACAGTCACAGGATTCACTAGATTTCAGAGAAGAGCATCAAAGATGATTAGGGGACTGGAGACTAAAACATACAAAGAACGGTTGCAGGAATTGGGCATGTCTAGTTTAATGAAGAGAAGGACGAGGGGGGACATGATAGCAGCCTTCCAATATCTCAGGGGCTGCCACAAAGAAGAGGATGGGGTCAAGCTATTCTCCAAAGCACCTGAAGGCAGAACAAGAAACAATGGATGGAAACTAATTAAAGAGAGAACCAAACTAGAACTAAGGAGAAATTTCCTGACAGTGAGGACAATTAATCAATGGAACAACCTGCCTCCAGAAGTTGTGGGTGCTCCACCACTGGAGGTCTTTAAGAAGAAATTGGACAAGCATTTGTCTGAAGTGGTACAGGGTTTCCTGCCTGAGCAGGGGGTTGGACTAGAAGATCTCCAAGGTCCCTTCCAACTCTTGTTACTCTGTTACTCTGTTACATCAGTGTTTCTCGACTTTGGCAACTTTAAGATGCGTGGACTTCAACTCCCAAAATTCCCCTAGCCAGAATGCTGTTTGGGGAAATTCTGGGATTTGCAATCCGTGCATCTAACAGTCAGTTGCAAGGTTAGGAAATTCTGCCCTAGAGCCTCCATAACAGATGGTCATCAGCAATATTTGAAGACTTCCCATCCAATATAACTAGACCTCAGCCGTGCAGTTTTTTAGCATCTTTTGCAAACTGGTTTTTTTTTTCAAATGTCTGCTTAATTAGATTGTTTCCATTATTTTTTGAATTGGTGTTGTTGTTATTGTTATTATTGTTATTGTTATTGTTATTATTATTAATCATCACACAGTCAGCCAGATGTTCAGACTGGATTTGGCATTTTTGTCTACCTATCGAGTCCTTACCAAGGACCTGGGATAGGCAGATGTGGATGTTTGATGGTATTACAGATATCGTGGCAGGATGGAAGCAGTTCCTAGTAAGGCCGCCTTTTGCAATTGACTAATGGCGAATTTGTCAATGCCGATGATGGTGTCCAAGTGGTGCTCCAGTTGTTTTGGGATTGCACCCAAGGCGCCTATTACTATTGGTACTACCCTTGCTTGCCTTTGCCACAGTCTTTCTATTTCTATTTTTAGGTCTTTGTATTTTGTTATCTTCTCCAGTTCTTTCTTGTCTATTCTGCTGTCTCCAGGCACTGCCACGTCCACTATCCAGACTTTTTTGTCTTTCTTATCGACAATTGTTAAGTCCGGGGTGTTATGTTGCAGGTGCTTGTCTGTTTGAATTCTGAAGTCCCAGAGCAGTTTAACTTTATCATTTTCTATGACTTTCTCTATTTTATGATCCCACCAGTTCTTGCTTACAGGCAAATGATATTTCTTGCAGATCTTCCAATGCACCATTGTTGCTACTTTGTCATGCCGCTGCTTGTAGTCAGTCTGTGCGATCTTCTTGCAGTTTTTCAGCATCTTTTACAAACTGGTTTCCCCCCCCCCCAAAATGTCTGCTTAATTAGATTGTTTCCATTATTTTTTGAATTGGTGTGATTTTATTATTATTGTTGTTGTTGTTGTTGTTGTTCGTTGCACAGTCAGCCAGATGTTTGTATTGGATTTGGCATTTTTATCCGCCTACCAAGTCCTTCCCAAGGACCTGGAATAGACAGGTGTGGTTGTTTGATGGTGATAAAAAATACTGCTGCAGGATGTAAGCTGTTCCAAGTAAAGACGTCTTTGGTAATTGACTGATGGTGGATTTGTCAATGCTAGTGGGGGTTCAAGTGATGCTTTAGAGATGTTTTGGGATTACCCTCAAGGTCCTTATTATTTGCAATAGTAATGAAATGAAGTCAGTAGGAAAAAGTTTTTTTCTGAGCCTGTTTGCTGAACTTTTTTTTTCCCCTCCCTCTTTTGTTTTGCTCCATCCTAGATAATTACTACGGTACTCCTAAGCCTCCGCCAGAGCCAGTCCCACTGCTATTAAATGTCACAGATCAGATCCTCCCAGGTGCCACACCCAGTTCGGAAGGCAAACGGAAAAGGAACAAGTCAGTGAGCAACATGGAAAAAATGGGGATTGAGCCCCCGGAGGAAGAAGAGGAAGAGAAAGCCGTGGTCAATGGCAACGGCATGGCAATCACACCAGGTGAGGCCTTTTTTTCCTCCCAAGGTTTTTAGGCACTCCTAGGCTGCATTAACACAGGGATAGAATCAAGATCACCTGAAGTGTTGGTACCACTTTGTAACCCCTTGATAAGGCCACACTTATCAAGAATTTTGCATCCAGCTTTGGTCACTCACCACGATGTAAAAAGGATGTTGAGACTCTAGAAAGAGGGCAGAGAAGAGCAACAAAGACGATCAGGGGACTGGAGGCTAAAACATATGATGAACGGTTGTGGGAATTGGGTATATCTAGTCTCATGAAAAGAAGGACTAGGGGGGTGACAGGATAGCAGTCTTCCAATACCATAGAGAAGAGGTCCCCAACCTTTTGAGCACCAGGGACCGGTTCCGTGGAGAGAGGTTTTTCTCCAGACCGGAAGGGGTGTGGTTTCATGTACTGCCTGAATCCCGGTCCACGGATTGGGGGTTGGAGACCCCTGTCATAGAGAAGAGAGGGTTGATTTGTTTTCCAAAGCACCTGAGGGCATGACAAGAAGTAATGAGTGGGAGGTTATCAAGGAGAGATCCAACCTTGAATTAAGAAGAAATTTCCTGACAGTGAGAACAAATAATTAGTGGAACTGCTTGCCTTCAGAAGTTTTGAGTGCTCCATCACTGGAGGCATTTAAGAAGAGATCAGACAGCCATTTGTCCAAGATGGTATAGGATCTCCTGCTTGAGCAGGGGGTTGGACTAGAAGACCTCCAAGTTCCCTTCCAACTCTGCTATTCTATTATTATGTTTTATACTCAGCATTTGCACACACGTAATCAGACAAAACCCGCCCCCTTATATCTCACAGTCTCTGCAGACACTTGTTTCTCCCCTCTCATCCAGGAGTATTTAAGATTCCTTCCCTCCGGGTCAGGATTCTGAATTTTTGTCCAGGAATTTTTGTAACAGATAACATTAACAATGGACCCTGAATAAAACAAGAGTAAATTTATGTTTCTGTGGGGTTTCCCCCCCCCCCCGAATTATAGGAAATCCATTAGGTTGTTGCCTGAAAATATGGAAACGTTCCTTTAATTATGTATTTCTTAAGGCTATGTTAAATTTGCAGACATGATCGGTGAGGAATGGGTGGGAACAATTAAGTTTTTCTAATCTGTCTCTGAGCAAGCTGCTACTTTTCTCTTTTCTTCTGATTCCTCTTGCTAACATCTGCTGAGAACCTTTTGATTGTGTCCAGTTTCTCAGAACCTTCTATTAATCTCTCCATTAATGACATTGTTGTGCTGGCTTGTCGGAAGTAAACAGTAGCACACCTTCTTTGTTCAGCTCAACCTGCAGATTTGGCTCTCCAGTGTTCCATAATCCAGGGCTTTTCAACCAGTGGTACGGGTACCACCTGTGGTACATTGACACCTGGCAGGTGGTACGCGACCATCCTAGAAAAGTGATAGTGGGGGAGGGGAATGAGCTGAACAGCACCGCACAAGCCTGAGTGAGAGATGGCTGGAGCTGCAGGGCTGTCAGAGCTCAGCGGAAGTGCCAGGATCAGTGCCGCTTTCCAGCTGATCGGCACTTCAGGGCTGTCAGGGTTCAGTGGAAGCGCCAGGATCAGCGCCAGGCTCCAGCTGGAGCTCGGCGCTGATCCTGGTGCTTCTGCTGAGCCCAGAAGAAGCACCAATCAGCTGGAAAGCGGCACTGATCCTGGCATTTCTGCGGAGCCCAGAAGAAGCGCCGATCAGCTGGAATGTTGCAGCATCTCCAGGGTCTTGTGATTTACATTCAGATGCTTGGCAACTGATTCACATTTATGACGGTCACAGTGTCCCAGGGTCATGTGAAGTGACCAAAACCTGCTGCAACCACCCAGCAGACAGGGGGAATAAAAACCAAACACCACCCACCCCACCCCTGCTGCCAATCCTCAACAGAAATGCTCACAACAATGAAAACCTCGGACAGGAGGAAGAACGCCGCCGGGCGGGCAGGCAGGTGTCTTGCTCGGCTGTGGCTTGGAGGGCACTTTTTTCAGTGCCATTGTAACTTCGAACAGTCATTAAGCGAACTGTTGTAAGTCGAGGACTACCTGTACTTTATCACTTTTTTCTTTTTTCTTTTTTTTGGTCATCAAGTTTTTGACACCTTGCTAGGTGACTGGTGGTACTCGGATATTGCCATATCCTAAAAGTGGTACAATGGGTGAAAAGATTGAAAAGCCCTGCCATAATCAACTCTACCGAAGGTAGAACTTCCAAAAGTAATGTTAATATTTGCTGCTGGTGGAGAGGCCCTCTTCAATTTTAAAGCAGGATTTCCACGAATGACTTGGGTGGTTGATTTTTTTTTAAAGAAATTGTGTAACTACAGCATACAGTTCCAATGAAAGTCTCTTGTATTATTCATAGCCAATGTTTTGGCCTTCCTTCTACACCGCAATGTTGCTGGATCCATATCTGCAGTTAGGAAGATACCAAAGTCAGTTTTATAGTGCTATATAGGTTAGATTAGAATATGAAAAATGACATGAGCATAGCTTATCTCTACAAAGCCTAATGTCTTTCCATTCTTCTTCCAGACTGCGTTGTTCTGCAGATTTTCCCAACTGCACCCACCTAATTCCTAAACTGATAAATACTTCTCTATCTCAAAATAGAGGAACAGATTGCTAATGGTTAACGTGAACCGTGAAACCTAAATACAACAAGAGTAGATTTACGTTTCTGTGAGGTTTTTTTTTTCTGAATGATAGGAAATCCATTAAGTTGTTGCCTTAGAATATGGAAACGTTCTTTTAATTATGTATTTCCTAAGGGCAAGTTAAATTTGCAAACACGATAGGTGATTCAAAGCCGGAAGCTAATGCGATAAGGAAAATTGAGATCATTTACCCATCTTCCATGCTACTGGGACTGAATAAAATTCAGGACGGTGTGATGCCTTTTCAAAATAGAATAGTTGTATATCCAAGGAATATGAAGGAAAATAGTGGCTGCAAGAACAGCAGTGGTTTGCCTTACCTGCAATAGAGATGGGTGAGAGAAGAGATAGCGTTTATCCCAGCTCTGAAAAATATTTTAATCAGAATAGAGCTGGAAGGGACCTTGGAAGTCTTCTATTCCAGCTCCCTGCTCAAGCAGGAGACTCTATCATTTCTGACAAGTGGCTGTCCAGTCTCTTCTTGAAAACCTCCAGTGATGGAGCACCCACAACTTCTGAAGGCAAGCTATTCCACTGGTTAATTGCCCTCACTGTGAGGAAGTTTCTCCTTAATTCCAGTTTGCTTCTCTCCTTGATTAGTTTCCATCCATTGTTTCTTGTCCTGCCTTCTGGTGCTTTGGAAAATAAGATGACCCCCTTTTCTTTGTGGCAGCCCCTCAAATACTGGAATACTACTATCATGCCCCCCCCTCCAAGTTCTTCTTTTCTCTAGACTAGCCATACATACCCAGTTCCTGCAACCATACTTCATAAGTTTTAGTCTCCAGGCCCTTAATCATCTTAGCTGCTCTTCTCTGCACTTTTTCCAATGTCTCAACATCTTTTTTGTAATGTGATGACCAAAACTGGATGCAGTATTCCAGGTGTGGTCTTACTAAGGTTTTTTTTAAAAGCGGTACTAATACTTCACGTGATTTTGATTCTATGCCTCTGTTTATGCAACCAAGGAATTGTAATCCATTTGAGTGACCCTTGCAATTATTTGGAATTCTTGTTGCTGTTTTGGAGTTTTACACCTTTATCCATTCATTGGCCAGTGTCTCCAAACATGGAATGTAAGCTATAGAAAGGAAGAGGGGAAAAATAGAATTTGAGAAGTGTTCAATGTGGTTGAGTGCATGTTTGGTAGATACCAAGTATTGTAAGCAGATGAGCATCAGCAAAACCACAAACAGAATGGATGATCTAAGAAAGAATTTAGGATGAAGTTGTCTCTTATATTTCATTATATCAAGTTATCCAGAGCCCATTCTTAGCCTAAGATGGTAGCCTTTACCCTCACTTTCTTATAAGAAATATTCTTTGAAACACTCTTTAAACCAACGCTGAGACAGAATGAAAAGGAAAAAGCAATAATAACCCATCAGTCATGATACAGGATCCAATCTGGGTCGGTCACCGAGACCAGAAATTTAGTTTTCTGAGGTTTTGGATTTGTGCTGGAGCCTACCTTCATGGAACTTCTCTAGCAGAGTGTGTCCTTTGGGCTATTCTATGTGTCATATTTATGGGGTGCCTAGTTGTGTGTGGCTTTTTAGATTTTATTGGCGTGTTGATGGCTGGCTATTAAGTCCTGGCTGTTGTTTCTTTGTGTTGCCAAACCCTCACTTCCTAAGTATTTGATAAGCTGGTGGTAAATCAACACTCCTGTTGAATGACAAGGAGCCTGTTTCCCAGGCTTCAATGATTTTCCCTGGTTATTTTTGTACCTGCTCTGCCAACAATCTTAGTGTCATGAATTTGGCTGAAGCCATTTCTACTTCGTTTTCGCTTAGTAGCTGCAAAACAAGGGCATACATTTAATTTCACAGTTATTCGGTTGGGTTGGTGTTAACTTGGTGTTATTCTAGTTCTCAATCACTCAGCAAGAGACAACCAACAAGCCAAAAAGGGAACAAAAATACCAAACACCTCCCCATCAGCAATCAACAGTCTCATGAGCAAAGATTAACACCAAGATTAACATCAGACCAACGATCAAAAAGTAACCAATAGACCAATCAAGATACTGCCAAATATCCTAACAGTAAACAACCCAATCAAAGAGCCTCCAAGACCACTCCCACCAGCACTGATAGGGCAAGCCACTAAAATATAAATTGAGAGCAAACCCCACTCTCTAGTAGCATTGATGATGTTACCTAGTTTGGGTAATGAAACGTCTGCAAGAAAACCACCCAGCTCAGAGAGCACCAAGGACCCCTCAATTCAACCCTAAACTACAAATATTCTCCTTTAGCAACTTCTGAAGCAGGTGTTAAGCCCAGAGGAGTAAAAATACTAAACCCAGTATTGGTAAAAGACTAGTAAATTAGTAAAAGACTCAAACTGGCCCTGTCTGATTCCCTGGAGTCTCAGACGAAGAGAAGGAAAAATGTAGGTAGAATAGCAAGGTTTTCCTTAGTATGGTCTACCTCAGAAAAGTTGTAGTCTTCATGTAAAGTCAGCGTGATTTGGTCTGTCTTGTAGAGCTAACAGGATTTGTTACTCCAGGGACTCCAGAAATACATGATCTTTTTTTTTTCCTTTTACCTTCTCCCATTGGCTGGAGGGAGTAAAGATGGAGCACCAGAGCTATTCTTAATGCTCTGTGGTCATCAAGAACGAAGTTATTCACCCAACCACATTGATAATCCTTTGGACAGATTGGAGGGTGGAAACGGGGCCATGAGGGCTTCTCTGAACTTCTCTGAACTTCCTCATCAAACTCATGTCTGAGCTTTTATCCTCCTCCTGTAATGCAGCTTAATGTTTGAAAGTAGGTCACCTAAAACATGCAAGACTGGTTTCCATTGGTTACAGAAAGACTTAATTTAGAAGTTCCGTCTTCAGCAAATCTGGAAAGATTCGGCCTGTCTTAAACGTTGCGGCTCAGAATATCTTGTAGTCGCGCTTTTAATATTTTTAAATTAAAAGCAAATTCTTTGCGCTAAGTATGATTTGTCTCTATATACAGTACATCGCTTCGGGTAGAAAAGAGTCACTTACCAAAGTAGTAGCGCAAAATCCTTGCCGTTGGAGCCAAAATCAAGGGAACTCCCTCAGGTTTGTAGAAAAATAATGATACAAAGAGATTAAACCACTGCAGGATCCTGAGAGGATGTTATTCAGATTAAACAGTTTGTGATCCCTGTAACATTATTATGTTTATTGGAATAAAGCCACCTTTGGTACTTAAAAGAAAAATGATAGCCAACGGAGGAAAACTATGTAGTTGATTTTATATATATATATAAAGAATGTCACTATTGGGAGATTGGTCTGACTACCTTTGATCTATTGGGTCAAATTATATCAATGTCTATCAAGGCATGTGATAGACAAACTGGCAACTGAAAGTTAGTTTGGTGTAGTGGTGAAGGTCCTAGCCTAGAAACCAGGCGATGATGAATTCTAGAACTCTTTTAAGCATGAAAACTGGCTGGGTGACTTTGGGGTCAACTCTCAACTCAGCCCATCCCACCTTACAGGGTTTTGTTGAGGGGAATATATGTTGAGGAGTATTAGGCGTGTTTGCCACTTGAAATATAGATTGAGATATAGTGTAGGAGAAGAACAGACTGAGCTGGAAGGTGGCGTTAAACGTGTCATCAGATTGGAGTCGCTGCGTTGCCACAAGAGACCCACGTCCAGCCCAACAAATGTTCCTGGTTATATCCTGCAAGTGATATAGTGAGAAGTGAGGGTGAAGGTTCATTCTCCGAGCTTGTGGGTCAGTTTCTGAACGTTTCGTTACCAGGCTTAGGTAACATCTAACAGACATTCACCACCATTGCAAATAGTAAGAACTAATGATGACGATGAAATTATTCATTAATAACGAAGATCACAAGGCATCAAGATCAAGAAATGATTGCACAGTGTAGTGTACATAATAATAATATTAGCATGTAGTTGTTGATTATTTATTTGATTCTGGTCCAGGCTGAAGTTTATAACTAGAAAGGCCGACCTCTTTATTTTGCCCGTGTGTCACTCCCGCTCTCTCTTCATAAGTATGACCTGGAGATGACCTCCTGAAGCCCAGTCACCCCAATTGTGCTTCACTGCAAAAAATAATAGCCTACGAACAATGTAAGCTATTGTGGTGGCGGTACGGTGGCCTAGTGGTTAATATGCTGGGCTGTCAACTGAATGTTCAAGACCCAAGTACCCCATGATGGGATGAGCCCCTGTCTCTTGCCCCAGCTCCTGCTCACCCAGCAGTTCAAAAGCATGCAAACTGCGAGAAGATAAATAGGTACCACTTCAGTGGGAAAGCAACAGTGTTGTGTGATCACAGAAGATGTCTTTGGACAACGCTGGCTCTTTTGGCCAAGAAACAGAGGTGAGCACTGCCCCTTAGAGTCAGATATGACCAGACAGGGGAAAGCTTTATCCTTACCTTTAAAAATGATGTCCGTGTTTTTGTCCGTGCAGAGTCAAGTGAACATGAGGAGAAGAGCACAGGTGCCTCAGGAGAAACTTCATCTCAGCCTTATCCTGCTCCTGTTTATAGCCAGCCGGAAGAAGTGAAAGAGGAGATGGATGTAACCAAGCAGCCCAAACTTGAAGAAAACGACGAATTGGGGCCCTTGCCAGATAATTGGGAAATGGCTTACACAGAGAAAGGGGAAGTCTACTTTATTGAGTAAGTACTACCTATTGCAAAGGGAATAAGTCCCTCCCAGCTCTGAATTCACTCCAACGAATAATGTCGTTCTGCTGATATAGCCAGGATCGTGTGTGATGCGATTAGAGTTCCTTAGGACTATACAGTTTATTTGTTTAAATCAGGCTGTCCAAACTTGGCAACTTTAAGACTTGTGGACTTCAACTCCCAGAATTCCCTAGCCAGCATGGCAGGCTGAGGCATTCTGGGAGTTGAAGTCCACGAGTCTTAAAGTTGCTAAGATTGGAGGCCCCTGATTTAAATTATTTAACTTTTAGTATTACCATATGGGCTAGTGTCTTAAACCATTTATTTAGTTAGTTTTGAAAGTTTGGCATAATCACAATGATGCTTTTTCTTTGTGGCAACCTCTCAAATACTGGAACACTGCTATCATGTCGCCCTTGTTTCTTCCTTTCTTTAGACTAGTCAAACCCAAGTCCCGCAGCCGTTCTTCATATGTTTTAGTCTCCAGACCTTTGATCATCTTAGTTGCTCTTCTCTGAATGTTTTCCAAACTTTCAACATCTTTTTTGTGATATGGTGACCAAAATTGGCTGCAATATTCCAGTATTCTTACTAGGGTTTTATAAAGCGGTACTAATACTTCAAGTGATCTTGATTCTATGCCTCTGTTTATACAGCCCAGGATTGTATTAGTTTTTTTGGCTGCTGCTGCACACTGCTGGCTCATAGTCAAGTGATCGTCCACTAGGACTCCAAGGTCCCTCTCACAGTTACTGTTTTTAAGCCAGGAGTCAAACATGCCAGGATACACAGCACAGGCACATAAGGCACAAAACTGGGCACATTGCTCCAGCAACACTCAAATCCTCAGGATGGGGTTAAGTAGGTGACGCCGGTACAGCCCTTTCTGAGAGCTGAGGTTGCCTCCTTATGAGTAGTCTAGCTGACCCGCATTGTGCCTGTCTCCTCTCTACTCTATGTGAGGTATGGACTCCACCTTCTCCTCATTGCTAACGGGTGGCAGCTGCTCCCAGTCCTAGCCTGGAGCCTCCTGGCCAACTTGCTGCAGCTACCACTCACCCGATCCACCCAGTTGAGGCTGCTCCATCAGGCTAGCATTCTCCGATGTGATCAACAGTTTGACATGGGACCCCGCAGTCACACCGAGGGGAGGATACTATGCCCTATTTATCAAGTGAATCTCGGCAGACGCCATGTGAGGTGTGAATCCTATGCAGGGTTGTCCATTGCTGATGTAGTAGTTCAAAGCCTGCCCCCCCTTTTTTATGGGATCATTTATACGGGTGATAGTGGGGAATATCTGTAGCTCGAGTGTCAGATGAGAGTGGAGATTCGTTCTCCGAGCTTGTGGGTTGATTTCCAAACTTTTTGTTACCAGGCTAGGTAATATCTTCAGCAGAGTTTAGAACAGAGGTCCCCAATCTTTTGGGCACCGGGGACCGGTTCCACAGAGAGAGGTTTTTCCGTGGACTGGAGAGTGTATGGTTTTGTGTGCTGCCTGCATCTCGCAGATGGGGCGTTGCTTGTTTGTGCAGACCGGTTGCTGGCATGCCGCGGCCCAGTACTGGTCCACGGACCGGGGGTTGGGGACCCCTGGTTTATAGGATGTCAGTGTTGGTGTTCTGCTTATAAGGGTTTTGTGTAGTCAGTGGGTCTCAAGACCCATCAAAAGACCCTTGCCTGACATGACCTCCCCATCACAAGACTCACTCACCACACGAAGCCTTTATAAGGAGAAGAATACTGACATCCCCCCTAAATTCCACTGAATATGTCACCTAGCCTGGTAACAAAACATTCAGAAACCAACCCACAAGCTCGGAGAACAAACCTTCACCCCCATCATTTATATATCTTCCTACAACTGGGCGTTCAGCCACCCATTTGGCTTTCCACTGGGAATTGATGTTAAAGTTGTTGGGCAGACATTGCGCAGGTGCTTCCTGATTTTGAGTTTTCTGACTGAGGAAGGTCAGCATGCGTTAATAGGAGTGAGTTGCTCAGAATTGGTCTGTATTCTCTCCCTAGTGCAGGGGTAGGCAACCTTGGCTCTTTTATGACTGGTGGACTTCAACTCCCAGAATTCCTGAGCCAGCCAGGCTGAGGGGAAAGGGAGAGGCTTCCAAGCTGAGCCATGCTGGCTCAGGAATTCTGGGAGTTGAAGTCCACGAGTCATAAAAGAGCCAAGGTTGCCTACCCCTGCCCTAGTGCATCTTGCCTTCGTAAAGCTGGCGGTGCTATATGGCACAGAACAGGAAGCCAGCAAGTGGAAGTGGTTTTAATACATCTGCTTCTAATCCTCACAGTGCCGTTGTCCAAATACATTACATCATATGACATAGTGATAGAGGTTACCTAGCAAATACTTTAAGGGAACATTTCCTCCCCCCCCCCTTTCTAATACACTTCATCAATTTCATGGCCTCTTATTCCCCGTTTCTATTTTAAACCCCTGGCTCCTCTCCAAGGATCGGCTGCATGTGCATTAGACGGACCGAAATAAATGCATAATAGCACTCGGAATTTTCCTGCAGATTTCCCAAGAGCGCATAAAGTGACGGTACAAAAATACATCGGGTCACTTTAACTCCACTCTGTCCAATGGAAAAAGATCAGACTTTTCTGACCTTTGTGACATTTTCTGACTTTTCTGAAATTTATGCACGGGATTTGTTGGCTAATGAGCACATCTGCCCACCGAGCCATTTTGAAAGCAGGCAAATGCAAGTAGATAAATAGGTACCACTTCGGTGGGAAAGTTACAGCGTTCTGTGTGCTTCAGCATATATCCATGCTGGCCGCATGACCACGGAAGCACCTTTCGTGGCTGACTCGCTAAGCACCCCGCTCGCAACCAGACAACAGAAATTGGGCAGGTTTGGAAGGCAAGGGAGGCTTGGGAGGGAATTGTGGAATGCAACATCCTAGTCCCCAAGGTCAAATAATGGGGAAGCTTCAAGGCGCTCAGACTGTTTCCCAAAGCAAATTGAATATAATTGATTGGTAGACAATGAACAGGGGAGAAAAGGGGATTTTACCTATGCTGCTTCGTGCGCGAAAACTTCAGAACATCGGGAATACGAAAGAAGCTTTGTCGTTCTTTTCATCATTTTCATTTGAGCCCACTTTCTTTCCACGAACAAAAAGTCTTATTGAACAGTTTGATCAAAGCAATACGGGTAGTCCTCCACTTACAACAAGTCATTCGAC
>JALGBA010000970.1:540000-549165 GCA_023970755.1 Azemiops feae
TCAAATGGACCAGGTGATTCTTTTCAACATCCGCAAAATATACTTTTATCCACAGAGCCGGACAAAATACGGAAGAGATGAACGTTGCTTAAATGGAGGATCGTTAATCACAGACTTAGGAAAACAGAACCTGTAAACACTGGGCATCTCTCTCCCTCGCTGTGTCTGTTCAGAAATTATATATGTACAAGGTGGCTTTCTTTAGCATGAAAACCAAGCCCGTCGCCCAAAAGCTAGCAAATGAGCAGAGAAGTCTCTTAACTGCACCCCTATTTTGTTTTGTTGGAGAATGCTGTAAATTCCTTTTGCCCTGGATGAGTTCTGCATGTACAATGAGGTTAGCTTGGCAACCGTTCCAGTGGTGTTTAATAAAAATAGCTGCTTTGAGGACAAGGCGCCGGGGCTGCCAAAATTAGAGGCTGCCTTCGACAATTACGCTTATACCTCCTCCAGGACTACTCGGAACCAGTAAGCAAATAAAGATATGGATTGCAAATTTGTGGAGCTGACCTCTCTCCCGTCCCCTTCCCTTTCCCGCCCCCCGCCCCCACCCTCTTTTCAACCGGTATCAGAAGGAATCAACATGATCCCTTTTGCAATGTGTCTGATTGGAACAATCTCTTTTCTTTTCAGCCATAACACAAAGACTACATCATGGCTGGATCCGCGCTTGGCGAAGAAGGCTAAACCACCCGAAGAATGCAGAGAAAATGGTAGGCTGTTAACTTTTCATCGCTGCTGGGGGAGAAATATCTATATCTATCGGAGAGGGAGAGGGAGCGAAGTTTCCCGTGTCTCTGAGTTGTTAGCAGGAGAAAATATTTAGAGAGAGACAGAGAGAGGGGGGGAAAAGGAGAGTTTTAACTGGAGCCGGGAGGCTGCAATTTGCTCTGGTGTGAGCCTGTGTTTTGTATTTATTTCTAGTCCCGAGTCTGTAATATTCCAGTCTAAGAATAACAACTAGTGCTGGGGATTTGGGCTTGGAAGCTGTTTTTAATTCCCATCTTGGTCTGTAGACCCCCATTCCGATTCTAAGCTTCAATCTCTGCCAGGCAGAGCATCTGGGCCAATGGTGCACAGCCAGCCGGAGCAGGGAATACGATGATGGGGTTTTTTGTGTCAAGGGAAGCTCTGTGACAGCGTAGTTAAGCAGCCAGTTTAAAATAAAACACGAAGAGGGAGGGCGGACAAGAGGGAAGGGGAGTTTATCTCTTCTTAAAGGGGCACAATGATCCTGTTAGAATGGTGTATTATCCACGAAGCTCATTTTGTTATTATCCTCTTGCTGAACGCCTTATGAAAATCCTGCTGATTAGCCCATTGAACAGCGCTACCATTGCCGTAATGGAAATCGCACAGATGGGAGGGTGCATTATAAGCAGTCCTTTCCCCCCACACACACACACACAGATTTTTCCAAGGCAGGAAAGACACACGCAAAAAATGGGGCTGGTCCAGGCAATTTAACTGCTCCAGAGGCATTCCACCCCCCCTCCAGTCATTTCCTTTTTACTGTGATTTTTCTAAATGGAGCACGGTTTATTACTCAAAATACTAGTCGAGGTAACTTGTGGAATTCATAGAAAAGGGAAGATCAAGTGTCAAAACCAAGCCATCCCCTGATAATCAAGGAGTGGACTTTCCCCACAAAGTCCTTATTCATTTACCACGTAAATATCTCAGAGAGCAGCGGGTTGAAAGTCCTGGGTGACACATAGTTAATTCTAATATTTTTTCTATTCTACCCCATCTTCTCCCAGTATATTTGCATCCTATCTTCAATAGCTATCATTCAGAATACAGAATAACGGGGTTGGAAGGGACCTTGGAGGTCTTCTAGTCCAACCCCCTGCTCAAGCAGGAGACCCTATACTATTCCAGACAAATGGTGGCCCGGTCTCTTCTTAAAAACCTCCTGTGGTGTTTTCTGCCATCTTTGCGGTAGGTGTTTGAAAATATCACATCCCTCATTGATCTTATTTTACTGGAAGAATTTACACAGTCATTTTAGATGCGAAAACTAATCCATCACAAAGTGTCAAGTCAGGACTGATGTCGCAAACCAAAGTAAAAAATATATAAATTCCCCTTCCGCCTTTTAAAATACTGATGTTACACTCTTCCTCATTTATATCAAGTCTTCCTTCAAGTTTTTAACATCCAGCATGACCTCCAAATCCTTTCTGAAAAAAAAATCCTGGTTATGATTTTGGAATGCCTTTTAATCAGCAAATAATTTTAAACGAACAAACGAACAACCTGTGCCCCATTAAAGCTTGTATGTATAATTTAATGCTGTACATTGCTGAGTGTTGTTATAACCACCAATATTTTACAAGCAAAGTTTCTTGCTTGTAACGCTTCACTTTTCTGGAGTTTAGCCACAAAACCATGAACGAAAAGTAATTATGTTACTGCTGGTCCTATAGCTGGTATAGAATAAGAAATGCAATAAGAATATAGCATATATCGGTGTGTTCACCATTTGATGGATGATTGTATACAAATTCTGTGTTTTTTTTTTAAAAAAAACCTCTTCCATTGAAATAATAACATAATCTACCATAGACTATACAGTAGATTATATAACAAAATAACAGAGTTGGAAGGGACCTTGGAGGTCTTCTAGTTTAACCCCCTGGTGTAGCAGGAGACCCTATACCATTCCAGACAACTGGCTATCCAGTCTCTTCTTAAAATCCTCCAGGGTTGGAACATTCACCGCTTCTGGAGGCAAGCTGTTCCATTGCTTGATTGTTCTCACTGTTAGGAAGTTTCTCCTTAATTCCAGTTTGGTTGTCTCCTTGTTTCCATCCATTGCTTCTTCTCCTGCCTTCAGGGGCTTTGCAGAATAGGTTGACCCCCTCTTCTTTGTGGCAGCTCCTGAGATGTTGGAACACTGCTATCATGTCACCCCCTGGTCCTTCTCTTCTTTGAACTAGACATACCCAATTCAACAACCATTTTTTATATGTTTTAGCCTCCAGCCCTCTAATCATCTTTGTTGCTCTTCTCTGTACTCTTTCCAGAGTCTCAATATCTTTCTTACATGATTAATTGCTCTCACTCCTTATCTCTCCTTAGTTCTAGGTTGCTTCTCTCTTTGGTTAGTTTCCATCCGTTGCTTCTTCTCCTGCCTTCAGGTGCATTGGAGAATAGCTTGACTCCCTCTTCTTTGGGGCAGCCCCTGAGATATTGGAAGGCTGCTATCATGTCACCCCTAGTCCTTATTTTCACTAGATTAGACATACCCAATTCCTGCAAGTATTCTTCGTATGTTTTAGCCTCCAACCCTCTAATCATCTTTGTTGCTCTCCTTTGCACTCTTTCCAGAGTCTCAACATCTTTTTTGTAATGTGGTGACCAAAACTGGTCATGCTTCATGTTCTGTCCTTCCGTGTAGATTTTGCAACAAGGAGGATTTAGGCCAGAAGACTCAACCTACCTGCTTTTGATTTGCCCCAATGTGACACCAGCTTCTTAGTATCCTACACTGTTCAGGTGTATATAGAATTCTGGGTTTTTTTTCTCTCTCCAAAACACGGCTATTGTTTCAAGAAACACCTCTCAAATTGCTGAGAGACCCTAAGAGAAAATGCATCTTCAGCAGCTACTTCGAATCAACAGGATTGTGGATATTTGATGACATGCAGATTGAAGTAGAAAAAAGATGGAATAGGCGCTTGTCGCTGATCTCTTCGGAGTCTTACTTGCACATTCCATCTGCCAGCGATATTCAGGACTCGGTAGTACATATGTCGCAAAAAAATATGTTTTCCCTAAATGGAGTCTGTCAAGTTAGTCGGTTACATAGGTGTCTCTCCAAAGCCTGTTTCAGATGTTGAGTAAATGTTGGGCTTAATTTACATTTGGATGCAGGCAAGTTGAATCGTAGAATAGTTCTAGCATAGTGTGCGGAAATACAGATAGTCCTCAGCTTACGACGTCAGTTGAGCCCAAAATTTCTGTTGCTGAGCAAGACATTGGTTAAGTGAATTTTGCCCCATTCTACAACCTTCCTTGCCACATTTGTTAAGTGAATCACTGCACTTGTTAAGATAATAACACGGTTGTTAAGTGAATCTGGCTTCCCCCATTGACATTGCTTGTCGGAAGGCCGCAAGAGGGGATCACGTGACCTGGGGATGCTGCCACAGTCATAAGTGCCAGTCAGTTGCCAAGCGTCTGAATTTTGACTGTGTGAACATGGGGATGCCACAAGAGTAGCAAATGTGTAAAATGGTCATAATTAATTTTTCCCCAGTTCCCTGGTAACTTCAAACAGTCACTAAACAAACAGTTGTAATAGCTTTAGTAGCTTATGCCTCTGGCTGCTACTATTATGGTCCTGAAATCAACTACTTTCCAGCAACAATATCAGGGAAAACTATAAAGCTGTAGATATTAGAGATACAAATTCAAGAGGGATGTGAGTTCAAGGGCGCTTCTGTGGCTGTGAGGAATGTTTTCAGTGCATTTTTGAGCAGTCGCTTCTCTAGGAATCTGCAACTCTCTGATTTCCCAAGCTTCAATTAAATCTGAAGAAAGGCATGGGTAATCAAGCTGTGTCTTACAGAATACACCATAACAGAGCTGGAAGGGATCTTGGAGGTCTTCTAGTCCAACCCCTCGATGGTCAATGGTAAACATGCCAAACAGCAGCAACAAGTTGTTAAATAAACTGAGGGAGAAAACTACTCAAACTGTAAAACACCTTGTGGAAAAGTTAGAAAAATAAGGGCAACTTTTTCAGGAAAAAAAGACTGGGGACTGGAGGCTAAAACATATAAAGAAGGGTTGCAGGAATTGGGTATGTCCAGTTTAATGAAAAGAAGGACCAGGAGTGACATGATAACTGTGCTCCAATATCTCAGGGGCTGCCATAAAGAAGAGGGGGACAAACTTTTCTCCAGTAGAGTAGAGTAGAGTAGAGTAGAGTAGAGTAGAGTAGAGTAGAGTAGAGTAGAGTAGAGTAGAGTAGAGTAGAGTAGAGCAGAACAGGAGTAGAGTAGAGTAGAGTAGAGTAGAGTAGAGTAGAGTAGAGTAGAGTAGAGTAGAGTAGCGTAGAGCAGAGCAGAGCAGAGCAGAGTAGAGTAGAGGTCCCCAACCTTTTGGGCACCAGGGACAGGTTCTGTGGAGAAAGGTTTTTCCACGGACCGGAGGGTGCGTGGTTTTGTGTGCTGCCTGCATCCCACGGATGGGGCTTTGCTTTTTTGTGCAGACCAGTTGCTGGCATGCCATGGCCTGGTACCAGTTCATGGACCGGGGGTTGGGGACCCCTGGAGTAGAGTAGAGTAGATTAGAATTAGAGTAGAGTAGAGTAGAGTAGAGTAGAGTAGAGTAGAATTAGAGCAGAGCAGAGCAGAGCAGAGCAGAGCAGAGTAGAGTAGAGTAGAGTAGAGTAGAGTAGAGAAGAATAGAGTAGAACAGAATATTCTTTATTGGCCAAGTGTGATACACAAGGAGTTTGTCTCCAGTGCATAAGCTATGCAGGACAATTAACTATTTATGGCCTTCCATAATATTCTTCAGACAACACACTGATGTATAGTGTGTTGGGGTGTGTGTGTGTGTGTGTGTGTGTGCGTGTGTGTGTGTGTGCGCTGCACCCTGAAGAAATATTTTCCTAATCACAAGTAAGTGATTTCCTAAACTCCTTTGGTCCTCTGGAACTTGTCTTCCAAATGCCAACAGTGCACATGACAGGTTTAACACGTGGATTTTTATGATCTTTCGCTGGATGGGGTTTCTTGCCATTTTAATTTTTATTGCTCTATCTCTCCCTAGAAAATTTCATAAGGGGTCTTTTAGCTCAGCTCAGCAGTGAAACAGGCATAACAAGCTTTGGAGTGGAATAAAGAGATAATGCCTATGGAGCGTTCTGCGAAGGAAGCTAGTAGATCATTTGCTATATGCATGTCCTGAGATGTATTGTTCGCTTGGTAGTCATTCCGCCCTCTTAAATATATTGCTGTTGCAAAAACAATTGGTAGAAGATTGCAACATCCAGTGGTGGTTGTTTTTTTTTAAAGCAATTTGGTTGGCGTTTGCCACCCGTGAATTCTTTCAAGAGGTATACCCACCTGTGCACAACTCTCTTCCATCATTGGGGCAGATCACGTGTGCTTTGTTATCCAGTAAAGAGTCCCAAATATATTGGGCTGTGCTGTGAAAATGATCGCCTTTTGGTTTCCATTTTCTTTGACTCAAGAGATGGATGTTCCACCTCTAGTCACTTGTTTTTGCAATGGTTGGTGTGGTAGATAGATAGATAGATAGATAGATAGATAGATAGATAGATAGATAGATAGATAGATAGATAGATAGATAGATAGAGATAGACAGAGAGAGATAGTAGGTAGGTAGGTAGAGAGAGAGATAGACAGAGAGAGAGAGAGAGATAGATAGGTAGGTAGATAGATAGATAGATAGATAGATAGATAGATAGATAGATAGATAGATAGATAGATAGATAGATAGATAGATAGATAGATAGATAGATAGATAGATAGATAGATAGATAGATAGATATACAGTAGGTAGGTAGGTAGACAGACAGACAGACAGACAGACAGACACAGACAATGGATAGTTGGGTGGATAGTAGATAGGTAGATAGAGGATAGAGAGAGAAATAGAAAAATAATAGTGATGAGATAGATAGAGATACAGAGAGAGGAGAGAGAGAGAGAGAGAGAGAGAGAGAGAGATGATAGAGATAGAGAGAGAAATAAATTTTGAAAATAAGGTTTTTGAACATTATAAAGCATCCTTCCCGTTGGAAAATTATTTTTTCAATTATAAAAAAATCAATTAATATTTTTACTAAATATTTCAATGAAAGGACATAAATTGTGACAGTTCCAGAATAGAGCAAAATATATTAACACTGGAAATACTGTGGGGTATTTTTGGGAAAAAAATGTAATCAGAAATCAGTGTTAACAATGTCAGCAGTGATATCTGCCTCCCTGGATAAACTGTGTCTAAAATGATGTTACGGAAGAAGAACAAAGTTTTAACCTGGCAAGACAGAACTGAGTTTTCGTGTCCGCAAGGAGTCTCATAGAACAGAGCCTGTTTCTAGAGTTAGCAGAGAAATCGTATTTCACTTCCTCCAGTGACTGGCTCTAGAGCGGTGGCCCCCGCCCAACATTTTGGGCACCAGGGACCGGTTCCGTGGAGAGAGGTTTTTCCGCGGAGGGGAAGGGATGTGGTTTCGCGTGCTGCCAGCATCCCGCGGATGGGGCTTTGCTTGTTTCTGTGGCCCGGTTTCTGGCATGCCGTAGCCCGGTGCCGGTCCATGGACTGGGGATTGGGGACCTCTGCTCTAGAGTGCCCCATGAAGAGGCTGTATAAAATGTTCCAGAGCTACTTGGGGAGGCAAGCAGGCTCAGCATTGATGGACAAGATAAGGTAAGGTAAGGTAAGGTAAGGTAAGGTAAGGTAGGATAAGATAAGATAAGATAAGATAAGATAAGATAAGATAAGATAAGATAAGATAAGATAAGATAAGATAAGATAAGATAAGATAAGATAAGATAAGATAAGATAACCTTTATTGTCATTTTTTACTGTGGGCACAACGGCACACATTAAAA
Organism: Azemiops feae; assembly: GCA_023970755.1. Classification (NCBI taxonomy): domain Eukaryota; kingdom Metazoa; phylum Chordata; class Lepidosauria; order Squamata; family Viperidae; genus Azemiops; species Azemiops feae. The sequence continues at coordinate 547,602 of JALGBA010000970.1, forward strand.
ATGAAATTTATTTGCCCGCTCTCAAAGTGAAACACATACATGACACACACCTAAACATACTATGTACAACATATGTATAGACCCACACCCCTACATATACATAGCAAATAAATATTAAATACTGTCCATCTTGAATATATAACGGAAGGAGGAAGCTTGAGAGTTCACAAGCTTAATGCTGTATGGAATGAAACTATGGCTGAACCTGGATGTTCTGCTGCGGATACCACGAAGCCCCCTCCTCCCAGAAGGTAACAAGGAAAACAGGTCGTGAAGAGGATGTGTAGTGTCCCAGATAATCTTACGGACCCTGCACAAGCAACGCTTCTGTGCTATGTCCTGGATGGGAGGGAGGGGACTGCCAATGATCTTTTCGGCCGTCCTCACCACCCTCTGCACCTTCCTGTCTGAAGCAGCGATGCCTCCAAACCAGACTGTGAGGCTGTATGACAGGATGCTCTCGATCGTCCCCCTGTAGAAAGTGGTCAGGACAGGGGAAGGAAGATGTTCCTGACACTAACATACGAGGCAGTTTGAGGTTGCAGGCTTTGGGTTAATCTTCATCTTCAAAACAGCCATTTTGTAGCCCCTCTCTCTTGCTTCATCCTTTCTGCTTAGAAGAACTGTCTTTTTCCCCCTCTAGTGCACCAGCTGTTTCTCTACAATATAAAGAAAGCAGCTGCAGTTTTTAAAATGTGATCGCTTTTTTCAAATGGGATTTAATTAGTCCAATGTTTTCGTGTTCTATCTAATTCGCTCACATTTTGACAAGAGCGCTTCCCTTGTTTGAAAGACAAGGGCTTCGGAGCTGAATTATTTTTCTCTTTGTGATGACTGATACATTTCGACAACTAATAAGTCAGCCCCTTTCATTGTTAGCCATGTTGATGGGAAGAAGGAGAGTTATAGATCGTTTCTGTAGTAGGAACGTACATCATCTTACATAGACATGCCGAATAGAGCTGGAAGGGATCTTGGAGGTCTTCTGCTCAAGCAGGAGACCTTATACCCGTGGTGGCGAACCTATGGCACGCGTGCCACAGGCGGCACGCAGAGCCATCTCCGGTGGCACGTGAGCCATTGCTGGGCCGAGCTTCTCCCTCCTCCTCTCCGCGCATGCGCAGTCTGGGAATAGGCAAGAGGCTATAAAAAGAGCAACTTTTGGCGGAAGCAGCATTTGCTGCAGACAGCGAGAGAGCGAGCACGAGCCGGAGCGGACAGCAAGCGAGCGAGTGAGCATGAGCCGACAGCTCGGTGGTCACGCCCACTCGGTGGCCACGCCCACCCGGCACCCGGCGATGCATACGTGGGTTTTGGGTTGCAGTTTGGGCACTCGGTCTCTAAAAGGTTCGCCACCACTGCCTTATACATTCCAGACAAATGGCTGTCTTTTTAAAAAACCTCCAGTGACGGAGCATCCACAACTTCTGGAAGCAAGCTGTTCTACTGATTAATTGTTCTCACTGTCAGGAAATTTCTCTGTGCTTCTAGGTTGCTTCTTTCCTTGATTAGTTTCCATCCGTTGCTTCTTGTCCTGTCTTCTGGTGCTTTGGGAAATAAGTAA